>CM046949.1:53390235-53560927 GCA_025698515.1 Gossypium sturtianum | reverse complement strand
AAAACTCAAGGTGATTTTGTTGGTTTTGTCATTGTAACCTACCAGATAGTTATTGGTGACATCTCTTCAATAAACTCGTAAAGTTTTGCTTTAGGAGTTTTGTTGTTCGGGGAGTTCCAGTGGCGTGAGAATCAATTAGTTGCCTCGTTGAGGTTTACTGCCAGATTATAGAAGTTTGGACTTGGAGCCACAAGGGTAAACCATGAGTGCAGACACCTTCTCAAAGAGATCCTTGTATCTCTCCCATAAATCTTATAATGTCTCTAAATCCATCTGCACAAAAGAAGAGAGATATCATTTAAATTAATTTGGCGTTTTGGTGGTGGGAAATATTTTAATAATAAAAAAATTTTTGTCATTTGATTCCATGTATTGACCCTCGTAGTACTTGAAGTTTTAACCACTGTTTGGATTTATTCCTTAATAAAAGGAAATAACAGAAGGCGGATGGCATCATCCGAAGCGCCATTTATTTTGAAGGTCACAGAACTCTAAAATTAGCTATATAACCTTGCCTTTTCCTTGGTCAAAGGTTAATTCCGCGTTCTTCTTGATCTATAATAACAAATTCACTCATTTAATTACCACATTAATCAATACATTTCCAAAAATCATACTTTGGTAAAATTACCATTTTGCCTTAGACTTTCACGTAAATTACGATTTTACCCCTAAGCACAAATAAATCAATTCTAATCAAATTTCCTCCTTTAACAAGCCTAGCTGAACATTTATTAATCTTATAGCAACTCCCAATACTCATTATTTCACACATTTACCACCTATTTTACAACCTTTACAAAAAGGTCCTTTTTAGGTATTTTCATGGAAACACCTTTCATAAAAGTTTTTATTTAACAACCAAAACTCATTTTCTTCATAAAATTTCAGAAATCAACAATAGTTCTCTCATGGAAAAACCCTATATTTTTAACCATTTTGCAAAATAGTCCCTCATTAGCTAGCTCAAGCTACAAAGGGTCTCAAAAGTATAAAATTTATCAAAGAATGGCCATCAAAACACTTACTTGCAAGGGAGAAAAGATTGGTTGAAATTTTTCAAGCTTCCATGGCTGTTATTCTTGGGAAAAATCGGTTGGAGAAGGATGAGAAAAGATAATATCTTTTCTTCTATTTATTTTATTATATTACATCAATTTAATCCACCAACTTTGACCAATTTTGACATTTCTTGTCCCCTATGGCCTTGACCACTCTATTTCTAAGGGTCTAATTGCACATTAAGGACCTCCAATTAAGGTTCTCTAGATATTTAACACCTCTAGCTTGTAAATAAAACTTTCGCACACTTTATCACGATTTAGTCCTTTTTTTAAAATTGAGCATGAAATTGCTAAAATTAATGCACCAAAGTTTTCATGCACTCCATATAATCATATTATAACTCATAAAATAATATTAAAATAATTTTCTCGACCTCGAATTTGTGGTTCGAAACCATTTATTCGACTAGCCCCTAAATCGAGAGTAGCATTACAATGTAATTGATCTAACACAATTATGTCATCTTGATTAAAACCATCTTTTGAAATCATGCATTGAAATTTTTATTTTATTTTATTTTACTTAGTTAAATTTTAGTTTTTAATCACTTCCTTAAAATCAAAATATTTTTAATCACCAAAGTGTTTGATTTACATTTCATAAATGTTTTCTTTCACAATCCTGTGAGTACGATAACTCGACATTTACTTGTCACTTTATTACTTGATCACGATTGTGTACACTTGCACATTACTGTCGTTCCAAGTTTTTGGCGTCATTAGGGACTGTTTAAAAGACATTATTTTTAAATTGTTAATTTTGCATTTTAGTCTATTTTTTGTTAAATTTTAATGCTAATTGCATGTGTGTTTGTTTGGTGTTTATGAGTATTGATCAAATTATTGACTTACTCCCCGTAGACCTTGAAATTGAAAGGACTTTCAGGACAAAGGAGAAGACAAGCAAACCAATATAGACAGAAACTATGTCATTCAATAATATGACATTCCTCTATTCAATGAATTCAATCCAAGTATTAGGAGACCCGAAATCGAGGCACAACAATTTGAGTTGAAGCCGGTCATGTTCCAAATGTTGCAAAATATGGGTCAATTTAGTGGGATTCTTCATTGAAGATCCACATCTTCATCTTCGGCTATTCATGGAAGTGAGTGACTCATTTATACTAGTCGGGGTGACCGAGGGCGCTTGAGGCGAGATTATTTCCATACTCCTTAAGAGATAGAAACACGGCGTGGTTGAACTCCCTACCATTCGGTTCTATAAATACATGGCAAGAGTTGGTTGAGCGTTTCTTAATGAAATATTTTCCTTCATCTTTGGTTGCCAAGATCGAAATGAAATCACTTCATTTCAACAACTTGATGAAGAATCTTTATATAAGGCATGGGAGGCGATTCAAGGAGTTATTACAAAAGTGCCTCCATCATGGCATTCCTTACTACGTTCAAATGGAGACTTTCTATATTGGTCTCAATATTGAGACTAGAATGATGGTGGATGCTTTGGCAAATGGAGCCCTTCTTTCTAAGTCTTATAACGTTGCTTACGAGATTATTGGAAGAATTGCTAGCAATAACTATCAGTTGCCAACCAACCGAGAAGCCTCAGAAAGACTAGTAGTAGGAGTACATGAAGCGGATACACTTGCTTCTTTGGTAGCCCAGGTATTGTCTATGTCTTTTATGCTTAAGAACATAACTATTAAGGGTTTCAATAGTAATCCGACAGTCGGTCAGTGAAACCAGTTCGAGAATATTTCTTGTAAATACTATGAAGATGGTCATTTCTTTGAAAATTTCCCATCGAATCAAGAGTCATAATATTACATGGGAAATCAGAATTGGAATGGTCTGCAATAAAATTCTTACAACTCTTCATAAAAAAATCATTCAATTTCTCCATAGAGTAATAAATGGGTGGACCATAGCGACTCTTCTATGCTATTTTGACCAAATTATAAGCCAAGATATTCTCAACAAGTGCAACAAGCCCCACCAAGTGAATCTTCAAGTGATCTTGAGAATCTTTTGAAGGCATACATAGCGAAGATTGATGCCACTTTAAGAAATCTGGAGAATCAAATGGGTCAACTAACCAATGAACTTCAAAATAAACCCCAGGAGCTTTGTTAACGATGATGAAAATTCAAGAATTTCGGGCAAAGAACATTTACCAAAGCGATCACTTTGCCAAGTGAAAAGACATTGGAGCCCAAGGTGGATGAGGTTAAAGATGAGCTGTTGCAACACAAGACAAAGAGGAAGTTCAACCGGGTGTTGAAACTCCTGTATCCACGAAGTTAGTTTCAAAGTGATGCTTGATGGGGTAAACTCTAAACTAGATAGTTATGGTTATCTAACACCCTTGTCGGATGCTGAGAAAAATGTCCACAGAAGAAGGCTGTCTAGTTAAAGCTACGATTCCGCCTTTGCCATATCCTCAAGCGATTCCAAAGCGGGAACATGATATTTAGTTGAAAGAATTTTTGATGACGAGGTGACTTTAATGAATTCAATGTTTCTAAATCTCTCTAGATGTAGTTGAAGACCGCTCTGCTATTTCCAAGATGGAATCATTGGCATCTACATAATTGGAGCTCAATTCTTTAGACAATCGTTAGAACATATTGTCTTGTGGATTAGCCAAGTGATGATGAAGAGAAGGAATGTTTGGCTTTGTTAGAAGCTAATTCAAAGGAATTCACTCAAGAAGTTCCACTCGAATAATTGGAGTTATCATCTTAGGAGTACACGCAACCAAAGTTGTTGATTGAAGAGCAGTGAATTGCAGCGGAAGATTTTTCTCCTTATTTGAAATATGACTATTTAGGTGCTGTCTTCGACTTTACCTTCCATTATTTCAGTTGAGTTCACAAAAACCAAGAAGAAGAGGCACTTGTGGTTTTGGAAAGGCACAAGAAGGGTATTGGATAGATTATTTCATATATTTGAGTCACAGGTTGGAGGATTTTTAGGAATTACAGGAAGTTAAACAAGGCCATCAGGAAAGATCATTCTGGGTTTTCTTTCCCTAATAAGATGTTGGACAGATTTGATGGGAAATAATATGATTACTTCCTAGATGGGTTTGGTTGGTATGACAAATGGCCATTTAACACCACAATGGTTAATGATGAACCTGAATAAAATGGAGGGAGTTCTCTTCACCTTCTCTATCATTATTTTATATTTTTAGTTTTTTTCTCATTTGAAAAAAATGGTAGACTTAGATAAAATTTTCTTTGGGTCATTACATTAATTAAAATTCTGTCTAGGAGATTGGGACTTAAGAGGGACCATCTGTGACCCATCAAGTCTTTCTTGGAAGTTTAAGTTAATGTAATTTTTTGAAAAATATTTTTCTAAGTAGCCTGAAGAATTTAAGTATTTGTTTTGTTAAATAAAGGTCAAATTTTAACTTAAGCACTAATTTCTTTGAGGTTTTTTTAGTTTATTTTGTATGCAGGAGCTTAGGATCAAAAAGGAGTTGCCATTGGGCTTAAGACACTACTAGGAAGGGAAATATTAAACCATTTTTCGCACAAACCAGTAGCCCTTACCTTGCTCCACCGCCACTCCCAAGTAGGCCAATAGTGCATCTCCTTAACCCCTTTAATGTCATAGCCCTTAACTCCCTAAATCACCACCCTAAACACCTTTATTCAAAGTTACCAACTATCGTACCTAAACTATCCTTAAAATCATCACCCCCTTCAACTCTAAACCTTACCATTGGCTACTCAACCACCTGCTCGAAATTGAAACCACCTTTAACATATTTTCTAACTCCGACTCCATGAGTCCCTTCATCTAGCACCATTCCACGAAGTGAATATTTTGATATAATGGCTATGCTGCAACACATGCAGTTGCAACAACAAGATTACTAGAGATACCCAAAAATATGGGATGACTCAATCAGATTTGCATTTAAAATATATATTTCATAACCCGTTTGTTTTTGTGTCTGAATTTCAAGACTTTATACTCGAACCATGGACTCCAATGTCGAGGAAGGAAAAAGATGAGTCAAATTCTGAGAGATCTGCAAATAAATAAAAAGGGGATCTTTACTTTATTTTATTTTCTCTCTTAGGACATTTAATGTTTTTAGGATTAGAATTTTTATTTCTCGCATAATAAAATAAGAGTTGGAATTCATCAATAAAATTGAATAAATTGCAAAATAAGAAGTGTGGCAATAGATATGTACATGTCTAGGACTAGATTTGCCTTGGAAAAGCAATCAAACTTGACTCACTCATTTTCCTAGGGTCCTATCACGGTGTACAATATCTATTCACTTATATATTTTCATTCTCTCTATTATTTTTAACAATGGTGACATTGTTCATCTTAAGTAGGGGACCAAAAATTGAAATTGTTTTTCAAGATACATTATTCTTATAATTATGATTAAGTTATATTTTGTTCATAAATTTAAATTTTTGTTAATTATGCTAACTTCTAGTATAAATAAAGTTATATTATCTCAATAATTGTTATGCTAGCTGAACTATGACATAATGCTAATAAAGTTTGCAAATCATACCATAAAATTTTTAGTTCTTTTGAGAGAAATTTGGACATGCATGAAAGTATAAGTCTCTAAATTGGCTTAGTAATTTCTTGAGGCGCGAAATACTAGGAAGCATGAAATTTTGAAAATGACTTAGGCAAACTATTGTTTAGATTGTTTGAGCCTTTCAAGCCAACCTTAACGAATATTTATCCCTTGAAACCCAACTTTGAGACTATATAGCCTGATTTTATTTGAACCATTGCAATATTAAGCCATCACTTCTCTCATAATTATCTCTAAATTGTCCCAAACACTAGACTCAGTCTATCTAGAATCTCTGAAAACAAGTTTAGGGGAGCTGAAAAGAAGTACCAAATGCTTAATAAAATCGTAGTACATATAATAATATGCTTGAAAAAGAGAAGAACAAGAAAGAGGATATGTACTCGAAAGAAATAGATGTACAAAAGAGCATGTAAAAGCAAAATGAGTTGGTGTATCTTGAAGGTACTTATTCTGAAGGTTACGATGTGTTTGAGTCTAGGGTTTTAGCTTAAAATTATCTATCTTTTACCTACCCCTAGCCTAGCCACGTTACAACCTATTTAAAAAGAACTTTCGATTGATTTTCGTGCTGCCTACATTAGCGGAGAAAATTGCTAAGTTCAACATATGAAGACATAAGTTAAACTTAGTGATTGCAGTTTAGTCTCAAATAAGGAATAAAAATTAAGTGGTAAATATTAACATGTCTTTATTAAGAAAACATTTAGTCTATTCTTTCTAGCATGATAACAATTGAGAATAATTCAAACGATATATATACTTGGTGGCATAATTTCAAAATTCTTGTTCTTGAACAAAATTACACTAGACTCATAATTGTAGGGAAATGTATTTTAAAGAAATTTTTCAATGGTAATTTCAAGCACTTCCTCTTTTCAATTTGTGCCTTACTCGGGATGAGCAATGAATTAAGTTTGGGGGGTGTGGAAACACAAAAATATATAGACTTTCAGCATATTTTGAGCTCTAATTCATGTAGTTTTAGTAGTAAATTTTGTGAAATTCACACTTTAATTATAAAATAATTAATTTCACTTAAACTATTAACATGTTGAATTTTAATTATTTTTATAATAATTTTCACAAACTTGGTTTATTTTAGGTATATTTTGCACAAAAGGTAAAAATTGGCTCGATAGACACCTTGAAAGGCTTAAACCATTGGGAATTTTTGCATCGAGTGAACCAAGGGCAAGATTAAATATTTTTTCCAGCCAAGGTCGGTCCAAATGGTGATCATTTATATACTTTATATTTAATTTTTATCCATGTTAAATTGGGTTAAAAATTAATATAAAAACCCTAAAGGAGAAAGTGGCCTAGTGCTAAGCATTGAAGAAGTGATCAATAAGAAAATTTGCAGCTCAAAACCAGCCCAATAAGTTGGTGAATCAGCTTATTTACCTAATTATATTAATTGCAAAACATCCTCAAGTTTCTTTAAAATCCTATTCAAACCCCCTCCACTTTTGTGCCTTTGAAGATTTGCCCCAAGCTAAATTTAGCAAAGTTTGAAACATTGGTTGTAGTTGGTTGGATTGTAGTTAGAAACATTGGTTTGAATATTTTCCCCACAAGGGAACTCGTCCTCGACCCCTCCTTCAATCACGAGACATTCGTGTCTCCAATCATTCTCGGGTCCACATGATGACCAATATCAGCATCTAAAGCGCGACCATTTGGTTTAGGTTGTTACCTAGATTGGGAGGCATTAGAGGCGATCCACTTAGCTGATCGAGTTTGGGCCATCATCGAGCTGACTTATTCAAAACTCACATAGGATTTCTATTCGACATTATCTCTACATCAAGTTATGTCACAGTGGGATGAGTCGTATGACTGTTTCCTTGGACTTCGGGGTGTGACACACTATCCGAGCGTTAGGGCTTTGAAATCACCCTTGGGCTCTATTAGAGGAGTTCATGAGTACTGAAGAGTTCCCCACGTTATCACCGTCACATTCATTAGTCCCATTCTCTTTGTTGGGTGAGATTACTGCTACTCGACACCTTATATCCCAAGTCGGTCGGAAGGCGACTTCTCTACTTACGCACTACACTACATCCATGCCATTTTGGCGCACATTGATCGATCGGAGGAGAGCACCGGGATCGTCGACTTATGACGCATACTTTCTTTGGAGCATGGTGATACAACACCCATTTGATCTTACTTACTTCATTGCCTATCTTTTCGCCACAGATCTGCCCGCCATAGAAGCGGTCCTATCTGTTCCAGGCCCTTATGTGACTCACCTAGCGAGATATTTTGGCCTTCTTGATACTCCGCAGCGGACATCCTCCTTTACACTGGTTGGATAGATGATCCGTAGAGATTATTGATTATGAGTCATATGATGATTATTGAGTGACGACATAGAGTGGGTCCCCATCGATATATCTTGTCTCATTCCAATCCTTAGGATGAGCATGAGGAGTTTCTAGATGATGATCCTCCTCGTAAGCGGACCTACCTCGTTCTCTTCCTTTAAGTCACCCTACCGTTTCTTGGCTATTACACTTGAGGACCTCTCCAAGTGGTTTGACCGCTTTGAGCAGTGATGCTTTGAACGGTTGATAGCATTGACGCAGCTTTGCATCAGATTCATCAGCACCTCCATATCTCTCATCCTGCTGTCACGTGTGAATATGATATGTGAATTGTGCAAGTATACATGTCAGATTGAGTAATAAAGTGATAAGTAAGATCATCTCCACAGGGTTTGGATTAGGTATAAAAGTGGTCAAGTTATTATAACGAATTATGATTAATGTTATGGCAAAACCAAGTTAAGTACACAGTGGTAAATTAAAGTAGTAAGGATGTGTACAAAATGTGTATTGACTAATACTGGAAAATGCTAAGGCAAAGCAAGAGTAAAAATGCAATGGCAATTCACGAGAATAATTACGTAAATAATCTACGAGTGAATAAATAAATAACTAAGAATGCTATGGAAAAGAAATTTGGCAAAGTTAAGGGTCTACGATGTTGATTTGGAAGGTTGGGATTACTAAGAATTTTCCCTTACTTTCAGTAATGCCTCGGGAAAATCATACACGATGAAGTGATTGCATCAAGTTCCATTGTTCCAGTGGCGTTCTTACCGTCCAACTCTCGTGGTCGGGTATTGATAATCATTGTTGGCAACCTTTTCCAAAATCTCATATGCTTCATTATAGAATTTATCAACAGAGTACCATTTTTAGAGGCATCGACCACTATCCTCATATGCGCATTAATTCCATTATAAAACATCTCCATCTGCAAATGCGATGCTAGAATCCATGCATCGGACATTTCGAAGTAATTCTTTATATCATTCCCAAGCTTCATATAGTGTTTCATCCTCACGATTCTTTGAAAAGATGTGATGTCATTTCAAGCTTGGAATTCATATTTGGTGGATTATATCATAGCAAAAATCTTTTGGAATGATAATTCCATGATAGTACTATTCCCGATGGCAAAGCATTCAGCCATACTCTCGCACGATCTTTTAAAAAATATGGAAACAGTTTAAGCCATAGAGCGTCTTCAGGAACACCCTGTTGTCTAAATGAGACACAAACCTCTAGAAAAAGTTTTAAATGTAGTCTTGGATCTTTAGTGGGTAATCCACTAAAGCTTTGTCTTCTTGTTTATAACATATCGAAACATTATCGGTTTCAGCTCAAACTGTTGAGCATGAATTTGTGGTCTGACTATCCCTGGATTCAGATCATCCAAAATTGGCCCAACATGCTCCCGGATAGGTCTGTCTCTGTCATCTATTACCCTATAAAGAGGAGGATTAACATATTGACCATTCAGATTATCATTGAGACCAGAATCATTCCCGTTCCTAGCCATTTTTGCAATTTTTTGCCTTCTTCGTAAAGTTCTTTCGATCTCTAGGATAAAAGGATATTCCTTGTTATGGGAATGCCTCTTCTCATGTACTAATGGAAAACTTGAAGAAATTCAATTAAAAGCTAAGTTAAATAAAACTAATGGAATTAAGTAAAATAACCAAACCAAATTACACCAATTTGCGATCCCATACAACGTAGCGTAAAAATTATCGCGTGTAAATATGATATCGCGAACTTGTGCAAGTATACACGTCGAGATCAAGTAATGAAGTGATAAGTAAGATCATCTCCACAGAGGATTGGATTAGGTATAAAAGTGGTTCAATTTATTATAGGGAATTATGATTAATGTTATGGCAAAACATAGTTAAGGATGTAGTGATAAATTACAGTAGTAAGGATGTGTGCAAAATGTATATTGAATAATACTAAAAAATGCCAAAGGCAAAGCAAGAGTAAAAATGCAATGGCAATTACAAGAATAATTACGTAAATAATGCGTGGCGAACAAATAAATAACTAAGAATGCTCTGGCAAAGATCCTTCGACAAAGGATTAAGGGTCTATGATGTTGATTTGGAAGGGTGGCATTACTAAGAATTTGCCCTTACTTTCAGTAATGCCTCAGAAAAATCATACTCAATCTACTACTAAGAAGAGACCTAAAGTGACCTACTTCTTTCGAGAGCTAGATCTCAAGTTCCACGGCTTTGTGTTTATAGGCCTTAGCATGGGACCTGCCTTTGTTTTGTCTTCATTCTATACAAACGCTTCTCTATGTCTAGAGTCTCTTTGCAAGTATTTGGTCGAATACACCTTGTATCATTCAATTCAGTCCAACTAATCTAACCTTTTCAGAATTTGATTCAGTTTATGGGCATCTCGCACACTCATCTATGTCTAGGGATTGTACGCTTACAATTAAGAAATAAAAACAATTGATTGAAATGGTAGATTAAATCAAATATATGCTTCAACCATTAACGAAAATAAAAGTTTCATCATATAATCCCAGCCCTATGAGATTTAGCTCATGGGTTGGCAATTAAAATTCAAGTTCAAAATAACACCCAACATCGTTTTGATCAAATAAATTCACGAAAGAACAAATTAAGAAATAATAGAAGAACTTAGAAAGATGGTTGTCAACAAGTTAATCCATAATCCAACAGCACAGTGTCCTGTGGTGGCTGAGAAGAATTGCCTTCAGTTTCCTCACTTCATCTCTACTCAGTCCCTACCCTCTATTGTTGCCTCCAGATCTCCACGTCCTTTAGGGTTTCCTCCTTTGGCTTTTTATAAGCTTTTTCCTACGGTAAACTAACAGCCCATGATATCTTCTCCTCTTTTTTAGGCAGATTTTTCTAGTACAAGTAGAGTTGGGCTGAGACTAGTATGCGTTGAATGTTGACTCAGTTATCTTTCTGGAATTGCCACAGCATACAAGTTGGGAAATTTTCCAACCTTTTGCCTTGGCAAACCTTCACTCTTTCATTTCTTTCTCCACATCATGCACTTGCCAAACCACCAAACACAACCCTTACACATGCAATTAAAAGTACCTAAATTTAAGCACAGTCCAAGCTCCTAATGTAATGATAAAAATACTAATGAAATGTCCTAAAATGCAACTAAATGTACTCAAGTACAAGCAATTGGCTAGGTCTAAAGGCATGAAATATAACTCTTTTCAAGAGTTATCACACCCCCAAACCTAAGTTATTGCTTGTCCTCAAGAAAAATATGAATGAATCCATGAATGCAAAACTTTTTCCAACACACATAACCATCTCGTACTACAAGTCTATTTAAAGAACAATTTATTCATCAATTCTCAACAATCTTCTTTCCTTAAAACATGTTCAAGTTTCAAAGGTTTGCTCTAGCAAAAGCGATTGCATAAAATTTCTCCTAAAAATAGAATTTCCTAAATACTCGTGTGTTTTCTAGCCATATGAACATCTCGATAAACCGAAATAGTAACATATTTTAATCCCACATTTAACATACTTTTGGATGATTTATCCCTTTATTCAAGTAAAAATGTGCTCTTAATCCTTTCTTTTCATGTCTTGTACTCGGGAAAGCACCAAGGGATGAAAAGAAGCGCATAAAGCAGGCTTTAAATGGGACAAATGGGCCAAAGCATGAAATTGACACGGCTGGACCAAGATCACCTGCTGGCCGTGGCTCCTTAAAGATCTCGAACACAGCTTGGACCACGATTTACACGGCCATGCCTCATCAACAAAGTCCACGGCTGGCCACGATTCACCTGAGGCGTGTGCACGAGGTCGTGCCTGCCGCGGCCAAGAAGAGTTTTACTCGCATTTGGATGCTTGGAGGCAAAGAAACACACTCAAAGTCTAATTAAACCCCCAAATAGGAATTGCACTCAAATTAGGATACTTGGAGGCCAAGTAACACATCTCGAGCCTATATAAACACCCTAGGGGGCAACTTATTCGGAGAGTTTTGGGATGAAACCCTCTGTCGGGGAGTCGACAGGCGGTCGGCTAGGCCAGAGGAGCCGAGCCGAAAGGTCGATTTGTGGGAAACTCTCAAGGGATAGCCAGTTGATCCATCTCAAGAAGCGAAATTCTACTCAAGGCGGAGGATCTCCTCTTCAATTCCTTGAGGTTTTAGAGATTTCTTATGTTTTGTTTTATATTTTCTTACGAGATGTTTTTCTTTAATATTATGAACTAAACCCTTCAAATACACAGAAGGGATGAAACCTAGATGAATCTTGTTATTGTTTTCTGAACTATATGATAAATACTTGATTTGTTCTTAATTATGTGTGCTTAATTCTTGTGTTGATATTTTGCAGATATTAATTCAAGTTTAATGTGCTTAGGTGGTGGAGCAAAAGTCCCACCTTAAGAGTAGATCTAGCATAATTAGCGGAGTTGATCGCGCGCCTATAGATAGGGTGGCGAGATTTTTGCGGATTACGGTGAAACTTAATATGGGAAGTCCATAGATCGATTTACTGCTATTCTAGGGGGTTATTATTCGAGAAAGAGATTTCCATTAATTAACCTAGGGTTAGATGTTATTTTCCTCGAGAGGGGGTTTAATATACGTTAGGGAGTCCTACGAATCAAGTCAAGTGAATAAATCGTATAGTTAAGTGTTAGATAACAAGTGAAGTCTAGGTGGATTCTTCCTAAGGGTATCGTCTTAATCAACTGAGTTTTTCCCAAGTATTTCCCCAATTCATTCTTTTTGTCTTTGCATCTTTAGCTTAGTAATTAGTTAATATAGATTAATAAACAGCATCACTTATTTTAGGCTAAATAATAGAAAGAGAGTTAGTATTATTACTTTTAGTACCTTTGGGTTCGACAATCCGGTCTTGCCTAAGCTATACTACTGTTCGATAGGTGCACTTGCCTCAATCGTTGTCATAGTTAGTTTCCAGGTTCGATCATTCTCTTTATAAATTTTAAAACTCTGACTTCACAGCGATCAAGTTTTTGGCGCCGTTGCCGGGGAACTAAAATATTAAGAAAGCTCTATTTTTATTACTTTAGCCACTATTTTTTTATTTTCTGCAATTTACTTTTATTTTTAGTTTTAATTTTAACTTTGCTAATTTTTCTTTCTTTCTTTTCCTAGCAGGTACCTCTAGCTTATGACTAGAAGGAACCCGAGAAAACCACTAGTATACGATAGTGATATTGAAGCTACTGGCTCGAAGAAATGTGAGAGAAATTAGGCAGTCCTAAACTACCAAGAAGAAGAGCGAGAAAGCAGATCCAATCCTCACTGAAGGGATGGACGAAAATAATCCACCACCACAAGATGTGGCGAGAAAATAATGCTCCGCGTGCTATGTATGATTATGCTAAACCTCATTTAACGAGGCGAATCTAGTATTGTTAGGCTGCTATAGGCGCTAATAATTTTGAATTAAAGCCTAACACTATACAAATGATTCAACAATTTGTTCAATTTGATGGTTTGCAGAGGCGAAGATCCAAACACTCATATAGCTAATTTTTAAAGTTTTGTGATACCTTCAAAATAAATGGCGTTTTGATGATGCCATAAGGCTTGGTTATTTCCCTTTTCATTAAGGAATAAAGCCAAGCAGTGGTTAAACTCGTTACCACGAGGTCAATCACTACATGGGACCAAATGACCGAAAAAATTTTATTAAAATATTTCCACCGACCAAAACGGCCAAATTACGGAATGATATCTCTTCTTTTGTGTAGATGGATTTAGAGACATTATATGACGCATGGGAGAGATACAAGGATCTCTTGAGAAGGTGTCCGCACCATGGTTTACTCTTGTGGCTCCAAGTCTAAACTTTCTATAACGGTGTAAACCCCTCAACGAGGCAACTAATTGATTCAGCCGCAGGTGGAACACTGAACAATAGAACTCCTGAAGCCGCTTACGAGTTTATTGAAGAGATGTCATTGAATAACTATCAGTGGCAGGTTACAAGGATAAAACCAACAAAATCTACCGGAGTTTTCAACATCGATGCAGTAACCATGCTATCAACACAGGTAGAGATGATGAATAAAAAGCTTGATAGTTTGTGTTCTTCGCGGTACATCCGATAATGCGGTCGCGACGTAAGTGGAACCGTGGCGAATCTGGTACCCACCTACCAACCGAGCATCGAAGAGCGAGCGGATGAACTATATAAGTAACAATTTGAGATCTAATAATAACCCATATAGTAATAATTATAATCGAGGTTGGAGGAACCACCCAAATTTTTCATGGGGAGGTCAAGGAAATCAAGGAAATCCAAAGACAACAACCTCATCAAAATTTCCAAAATCGGCCCTATCCACGGGAGAAGAAGCAGAACCTTGAAGAGATGTCGACAAGATTCATAGCATCCACAGAAAACCGTCTCCAAGACTTTGAAACCACCCTCAAGACCCAATAAGCATCGATCAAAGGATCGAGAGCCAAGTTAGGAAGTCACTAAGTCGGTTGAGGAAGTTTCTAAGGCATGGTGGGACAACTTACTAACACAGTTGGACAGCTTGCAAAGCTAATTTCCGAACGACAGCAGGGGCGTCTACCAAGCAACACTGAGATTAATCCAAAGGAGAAAATCCAAGCCATAACAGCTCAAGAAAGTGAAGGATTAGACGAACCCAGTCCATATACAAAGCGAGGTAGAAGAAGGTAAAGTTGAGGTAACACAAGAGAAACCAAACCGGTAATCAAGGAGTACCAACCTCACATACCATATCCTGAAGCATTAACGAGAGACGACACAGAGGAACAGTTCGGTAAGTTTTTTAAACTTTTAAAGAAATTACATATTAACTTACTGTTACTTGAAGCTCTTTCACAGATGCGATTCGAGGAAATTTTAAAACATCTCTTGACGGACAAGCGCCAAATTAGGCGAGGATCCACATGTGGAATTAAGCGCTTGATATGCTCGGTAATGTTCTGAGAATAGACTACCACAAAAGCTAAAAGATCCAAGGAGTTTTACAATCCCATGTTTAATTGGTAGACTAACTTTTGATAATCGTTAGCTAATTTAGGGAGCAAGCATAAATGTCATGCCTTATAAATTGTTTAAACAATTAGGTCTAGGGAAACCCAAGCAAACTAGGATGAGCCTTCAATTAGCTGATAAAACTGTTAGAATTCCTAGGGGTATTATCGAAGATGATCTTGTAAAAATTGACAAATTCATTTTCCCAGTAGATTTCGTTGTCTTAGACATGGATAAGGATAATTCGATTCCCTTAATATTAGGAAGACCATTTTTAGCAACTGCCAGGACTAAAATTGATATTGATGCAAGAGAACTCATACTTCGTGTAGGTAACGAGACAGTCACCCTCAAGGCTCTCGACTCAGCCAGAACATCGAGTAATCAAGGTGAGAATGTAAATTCTACTAATAACCATTCGGTTAATGCTTCTTTTCAGGAAGCACCACAAAAGAATACAACTGAACCCAATCCTAAACCCAGTGTTAACAAAGAATTAGCTCACGAAGAACAAGGGATTAAGATCGATGAGCTAGACGAGTGGAAGACACACTTCAAGGAAAAATTAGGGTTACACGACGAAGAATCGGAACCAAACAAGGTAAAACCGAAGGAGCCCTCAGAAGAGCTCATAGGAACAATAAACCACTTCAAAATAGGAGATCAGGTATTGTTAGATAAGGTAGATCCTCGAATATCTCCTCCGGACCCTAACACAAACAAAGAAATACCTTTTAGGGTAACCAGTGTTTTCCCACATGGAACAGTCGAGGTAAGTAATCCTATTTTTGGTACTTTTACTATAAACACATCTCGACTTAAACTTTTCATGAGGATAAAGCGATAGCATGAGGAAGGACTTCCAACTCCTCAAACCACCCCTGAAGATGCAAGCGAGAGGAAAGTCTAGCTTAAGACTATAAGCGAGCGCTTCTCGGGAGGCAACCGAGCACTAACCCCATTAACTTTTACATTTTTATTTCTTCTTATTTATTCTATTTTACCCTTTCTTTATAGTATATAGCTTTAAACTAACCAAAAGTGCAGATTTCCAGTCCCACGGCCTAGCACTGCGTACGTGGCGTGGCTGTGTGGATGTTCAGGATCACCGTCTCGACATGGCGAGAGGTGGTGCAGTCGAGAAAGAATCAAATCTTTGAAGTCACGGAATTCAACCATCGCCCCACGCGCACCGAAGCGAATACCCGCGGCCGTGCGCGCGGCCGTAGGCGATGCGACTTATCACCAACAGGCGTGGCAATCGTAAAGCGGTGTGTGTGAATCAACACACCTAAACACACGGCACGTTCGAGTTGGCGTGTGAATCGACACGCCCAAAGGAGCACGGGCATGGGATGGTACGAGTTTGAAAATTTATTTAACCCACCCCTCCCTTCCTCTTCTCCTACTAACTTTCAACCCTCAACTTGTCATTTTCCTTTCATCTATTCCCTTGAGCTACACCAAAACAATGCCAAAGAAGCGGAAGAAGCCAAGCATAGTCTCCCTCATGGAGACCGATACATATAAGTTCATGCCGGCGCTTCAATCACTCACCAAGCCAAGGGTCTTTGAGACCAATTATCTTGTTCTTTTATTTTTATCTTCTCCTTTATTTTCCTTCTCTTTAACACTCTTATGCTTAATTTAGTTTATTTTATCTTATTTTCTTAATTTTAGGTTCTAAAGGCTGCTAGGGAATCATGCCAATTCTGCCACCACCAGCACCTCCGCAGCCTTAGAGGTCACACCCACCTCGCGAACCATCCAAAAATAAGGACCCCTCGGTCCATCCATCTTTTCTTTTTACTTTATTTTACTTTACTGTTTACTTTCTCTTTATCTTCCTTGTCCTTAATTATATATTTAGTTTATTTTAATTGTGTCTTAATAATCCACAGCTAATTCTCGCATGAGCTACCCAATTTCTTCATCTAGCGCAGGATCGCCACCCAGAACGACCCCTTCAACATATCGTTCATCCAACTCAAGGATTTCAAACATAATTCAGGGAGTTTAACTTATCCCCATATCTTCTGATCTGAACATTACATTTATATTATCTATCTTTGTACATTGAGGGCAATGTACATCTTAAGTGTGGGGGGGTGAACAACCTAAAAAGGTGCCTAACTTTTTTCATTATTCTCAAATTTCTGAAATTAGGTGCCAACTTTTTGCATTATTCTCAAAATCCTTAATTTAGTCTTGTTTTTTAAGTAAATTCCTCATATTACTAATTAGGATGAAATTTCTAATGATTTATGATTTTTATTGATATGTTTTAGATTAAGTTATTGATAATTGTGCATTGATAATTAAATTCTAAGAATACTAGAGAATCAAGCATGATAAGTCTATTTTTCAGAAATTAAAAATTTGTCTAGGTTGTCGAACTAAGTTTAAATATTACTTTGAAATTTGAAATTTACGAGGTTGACATCAAAATACCCATAATTTTTGTAAGATTTTGAGCCTTATAGAGCATATATTCTTTTTCATGCTCACTTTATTGATTATAAGTATGTCAATATTGATTTGTCATTCTAGAACTTGCCTCGTTTATACATATCGAGACCACACCTATGATTTGATATACAGAGATGATAAAGGCACCTAGGATCTAACCCACTTACCCCATTAAAAAGCCTACCTTCATAATTAACCCCTAGTGAACCCCGTTTAATCCTAACAACCCTTTTATTGACATAACCGCTAATATTAACCCAGAAACCCTTTGTTTTTGTTATCACCATTCCTTTTGACGACCCTTATATCGAGATTTGATTTGATTAATAGCCTAACTATGTTTCTTATTTCAGTAATTTATCCCTTGTTATGTATTTATGATTTGTTCTTAAAAAAAAATCAAAGTATATTCATTTTTCATTATTAGTTTTGTGATTAAGTGAGCTTATACGTTTAAATTCCAAATATTGAAGAAGAAGCACGTATTATTAGTTTAAAGTTTCAATCCATTATGTAATTATTCAGTTTATTGTTTCTAGTTAGGTATTTTATCAATTCAATCTCGATTCTAACCTTCTAATTCAGCCTCTATCCACACCTTAACCCTAGCCCCGTTACAACCCTAATTAAAGACCTTTTGATTTGTGCATCATCTCATATTATAGTGGTGGAGATTTGATTTTCAGGCAAGCCTATGGGATTAACTTTTCATGTTTGACTTTTGATGCTTTTTCCTGAACCTTAAACACTTTGAGTGATTTGAGTGAATCTCTAGTGAGGATGTCAATCCTTGTCAGCTTTGAATTAAAGGTGATTATTTAGATAAGGGGAGATGCCTATATTTTCGAGCTACAAATCTATGACTTAGATTGTTTGAATCCTTAGGACTCTTTGAATTGAATTATCCATGTATAAATTATCTATGAATTATGATAAGACATTGTTGATAGGAATTATGAATCATAGAAAGTTCGTTTTAATTATAAGTTGAGAATTTTGCTTGAGGACAAGCAAAAGCTTAAGTGTGGGGGTATTTGATAAACCGAAATAGTAACATATTTTAATCCCACATTTAACATACTTTTGGATGATTTATCCCTTGATTCATGTAATAAGGTGCTCTTAATCCTTTCTTTTCATGTCTTATACTCAGGAAAGCACCAGGGGATGAAAAGAACGCAAAATGGGCTTAAAACGGGACAAATGGGCCAAAGCATGAAATCGACACGGCCTGGACCAAAGATCACACGGCTGTGGCTCCTTAAAGATCTCGAACACGGCTTGGACTACGATTTACACGGTCGTGCCTCATCAACGAAGTCCACACGGCCTGGCCATGATTCACACGGGCGTGTGCCTGAGGCCGTGCCCTGCCGCGACCAAGAAGATTTTTACTCAGATTTGGATGCTTGGAGGCAAAGAAACACACTCCAAAGTCTAATTAAACCCTCAAATAGGAATTGCACTCAAATTAGGATACTTGGAGGCCAAGTAACACATCTCAGAGCCTATATAAACACCCTAGGGGGCAACTTATTTGGGGAGTTTTGGGACAAAAACCCTCTGTCGAGGGGAGTCGACGGGCGGTCAGCTAGGCCAAGGAGCCGAGCCAAAAAGGTCAGATTTGTGGGAAACTCTCAAGGGATAGCTAGTTGATCCATCTCAAGAAGCCGGAATTCTACTCAAGACGGAGGATCTCCTCTTCAATTCCTTCAGGGGTTTTAGGGATTTCTTATGTTTTTTTTATCTTTTCTTACGAGATGTTTTTTCTTTAATATTATGAACTAAACCCTTCAGATACACGAAGGGGATGAAACCTAGATGAATCTTGTTATTGTTTTCTGAACTATATGATAAATACTTGATTTGTTCTTAATTATGTGTGCTTAATTCTTGTGTTAGTATTTCGCGGATATTAATTCAAGTTTAATGTGCTTAGGTGGTGGAGCAAAAGTCTCTGCTTAAGAGTAGATCTAGCATAAGTAAGCGGAGTTGATCGCGCGCCTAGAGATAGGGTGACGAGATTTTACCGGATTAGGGTGAAACCTAATATGGGATGTCCATAGATCGATTTACTGCTATTCTAGGGGGTTATTATTCGAGAAAGAGATTTTCGTTAATTAACCTAGGGTTAGATGTTATTCGCCTCGAGAGAGGGTTTAATATACGTTAGGGAGTCCTACGGATCAAATCAAGTGAATAAATCGTATGGTTCAGTGTTAGATAACAAGTGAAGTCTAGGTGGATTCTTCCTAAGGGTATCGTCTTAATCAACTGAGTTTTTCCCAAGTATTTCCCCAATTCATTCTTTTTGTCTTTGCATCTTTGGCTTAGTAATTAGTTAATATAGATTAATAAACAACTTCACTTATTTTAGGCTAAATAATGGAAAGAAGGTTAGTATTAGTACTTTTAGTTCCTTTGGGTTCGACAATCCGGTCTTGCCTAAGCTATACTACTGTTCGATAGGTGCACTTGCCTCAATCGTTGTCAGAGTTAGTTTCCAGGTTCGATCATTCTCTTTATAAATTTTAAAACTCTAACTTCACAACGATCAATCTCCTAATTTACTTATTTCATTTGTTAGCTAAACTCAAGTTATTTTTTCTCTTTTTCGTATTATTAGGGATTTAGTATGTCACAAAATTATTTGACTTTATAATCAAAATGGAGCATATCTTTGGATTACCTAGTACTTGATAATATCACAATTTAAAAATCACTCTTAAAGCTAAGACTTTTAACTTAGAGGATGGATGGAGCAAACAACTACCTCCTTAGCTACTCAAAGATGTTACTATAGTGGAGTGCCCTAATTTATTTTCTTTTTGTATTACACACTCTTACTTAAACTCACCTTTTTAGTCAACAAAGACGATGAAGCAAACAAAGTGGTCTTTGACTTACTCGACAATTCTAAGCATTGGAGTGCCTACTATCCTTTATTTTTGTGGCAATATGACTGAGTTTGGCTTCAAAAGTCCCTAAGTTCATTGAAAGACACTTGCTATAGTCCAAAAATAAGCGAGGATAGGAAATCTTATTTTAGGGGTAATCTTCAAGCAACCTAACCTAAGCTAAATTCACTTTATCCACTCTTACATTTTTCCAAATTTATTGAACAATTTAAGCTCATCATCGAACATCATAAGTGAAGATTGTACTCCTCATAGGTAAAACAATACTTATGTAACAGCCCAAATTTCGATGAAATCAGAATAGTAATTTCGGGACCACAAATCCGAGTCGAAAAATAAAATTTATTTTTATTTTATTATATGATCCATATTATACTAGAAATGTATTGTGAAAATTTTGAAAAGAAAATTTTACCGATTATGTGCTTAATTACGAGAAGGACTAAATCGTATAAAATGCAAAAGTTGGATTCTAGTAGCTAGAAGGATCAAATAGCAATGGAATTCAAAACTTAAGGTACTTATATGGTAATTAGACCATTAAGAAAAGTATGTAGATTTTTCTTCTTTGACTCATCCATGGAAAATGAGAAAAAGGCTAGGGACTAAATTGGAAAGTAAAAATTTTAATTAATTAAAAGATGATAAAATAGATATCATCTTATTTTATCATCTTCTTCCCAAAAATAAAAATGGAAACCCTGGGAGAGAGAGAAGAGACTTTCATGGCCAAATTGGGTAAGTTTCCTTGTCCCGCTTTTTAGTAATTTTGATATTTTTGGAATCGGGATAGCTTAATCCCTCTATTTGGGGGATTAATTTGAAAAGTAATCAAAGTATGAAAATGGGTCATGGATGTATATGCTGGAAATTAGAATTTTATGGTAGAAAATGAAAGATTATTGATAGATAAACAACATTTACAAAGTGAATTTTGATGAAAACATGATTTAGGGACTAAAATGAAAAGTTTTAAAATTTGATGAAAAATTCTGAAGTTTTATGAATACATGTGCTGTAAAATTTGTAATGGGGCTTTGGTTAGGCTTGGAATAGGGAGTAATTTGCACAAGTTTCATTTTAAGAGCCTAGGGGACGAAAATGGAATTTATGGAAAAGTTAGGGCAAAATAGTAATTTTGCCTAGGATGAAAATTTAGTCCACATGAATGTAAAATATGATAAATTGATGTTAAATTTACTCGTATAGATCCAGATAGACCAAATTCGGAGTTAGAACGAGGAATGAGGAAAATGTCGGATTAGTAGATTTTACGTACACGAACCTTTGTCGAGGTAAGTTCGTGTAACTAAATTGTATATGTTTTTATGCTTGATTTAGATGTTGTGTTTGTGAATTTTATCAATTTCATAAATATGTCAAATGATCACCTACTCGATATAGTCCGATAAATGAAAATGCCCGATAAAATGGTAAATGAATAAAATGTTACTCGTATGCTTGACATGAATGTGGAATGTGTTTTACTTGAATTACATAAATGTTACGGAGGTATGAAATAATCAAATGTCCGATAATGCTTGAAAAATATTTAAATCCCGGTTGAATAAATGGAAAATCGATGGCTATGTGATTTCCATAAACGAAAGAGGTCCTGCATTTGTTGCGGACAGGATTTAGCTCGGATGAGTAATACTTCAACCTCAATTCAGATAGGATTTAGCCCGGACGGGTAATACTGATATAAGTCCTCTTGAGCATATGATATGGGTTGGATTTAGCCCGGACGGGAAATCCAAATCAAGCTCTTTAGAGCATATGACGTAAAATGGATTTAGCCTGGACTGGTAATCCTGTTGTTTATATATACGTGGCTTGTAACACCCCAAACCCGGCCTAGAAGTTAGGCCCAAATCTGGTGTGTCACATGGAAGTAAAAAAAAAAAAACCATCTTTGCGATTATTAAAAACTTGCTTGAGAAATACAGCCTCTTTGTTAAAACCAAAAACACTTAAGCAATTGTTAACTACTTGAAAACGTAATAATCTTTAAAAACCTTTTTAGTAGCTGAAGCATATTTGAAATGAACAATTTACGAAAATGTGATGTTTAGAAATAGAGTTGCAGAAGCATTTTGAAATCATTGCGGAAATGTAGATAAAATACAAGTATTTTTGAAAGATTGATTGATGAGTCAACAATCAAGGTAGTGAACTTTAAAACCGTGACATTTGAAAATATCGTTTGAAAGTTCGAGTGAAAACTTCCGTGTTAAAATATTTATAAAAGTTTATTATGAAATCCATTTGTTAATCGATTTTGGAAAACCTTTATTTAAGTTTTTAGAAAATTCTCATTTTAAACAATTTAAGCAAAATAGTAAGTATAACAACCATAAAGCAAATAATAAAACACTCCAGAGGCCTTATTACAACTTAAACCAAAATAGCAAAATAATAAAATAAACGGGAATAGAAATTTAAAATTTCATTAACACCATTTCTGAAGTATGGCTTCCACCGAGTCATCCATGGCCCCAAGTCCTCAAATCACGGAGCATTACCTACAAGGGTTAAGAAAAGGGGGTGAGTTACAAGAACTCGAGTGCAGAAACCCCTTACAGTCATCCACTGGGCTTTGAACCCATATAGCATTATCTTGGGCTTAAGCCCATTTAACATGCACTTGGACCAAGCCCATTTAAAAACAAAATATATTTATATATATGCAATGTATGAATGTATGCAAACCCAAACCAACCTAATAATCCATCCGCTACACACCACCGTGCACCATCCATCACACTGTGGGGATCTTTTGTCAACCCACCCCCGCCAACACACCAATCGCAGGCATTTAGCCATTTATATCAAATTCGAATTGTGGACAAGCCCCCAGAATAACAGAATATACGTGGCTTAGCCACCAGAAAAAATGTGACTGAGTCACCAGAATATGTGGCAGAGCCACCAAATTTCACTTCCCCGATCATCAATATCCCAATCCCATGCAACTTATGTAAATGCAACATACATCGTAAATCATAATATTTACAATATAACCACGATAATTAATAACTCAGAGATTTATTACAAACAATTTGGCCCATTAACACTTTACAAAATCGGCCCATTAGGGCATTACCATTAAGCCATATATCAGATCGACCCATTAAGCAATATATTGGATCGGCCTATTAAGCAATATATCAAATCGGCCCATTATGGCTATATATCAAATCAGCCCGTTAAGGCAATATATCAAATCGGCCCATTAAGGCAACATAACAATTCGGCCTATTAAGGCAATATAAAAAATCGGCCCGTTAAGGCAATATAACAAATCGACCCATTATGGCTTTATATCAAATCGGCCCGTTAAGGCAATATATCAAATCGGCCCGTTAAGGCAATATAACAAATCAGCCCATTAAGGAAATATATCAAATCGGCCCGTTAAGGCAATATATCAAATCGGCCCGTTAAGGCAATATAACAAATCAGCCCATTAAGGTAATATATCAAATCGGCCCTTTAGGGGCATTTCCGTAATTTGGCCCATAGGGGCATTTTCGTAATTCGGTAATCTTACCCACTAAGGGTATTTCGGTAATCTTGCAACCCAGGGGTATTTCGATAATTTACCTTCCAAAGGTAATTTGGTAAATTCGCAACCCAGACTTAATTACTAATTTGGGGCAAAAAGATTGAAACTGTCCATCTGCGTCATACTGACTATAACTCGAGTTAGAAACCTCGAAATTTAGATCCGTAAATTTTCCTTGAAACTAGACTCATATATATTTTTACTATAATTTTTCCAGAATTTTTTACTTAACCATTTAGTACAGTTTATTCCTTAAAGTTTCCCTTGTTTCACTATCCAAAGATTCTGACCTCTCTTATCTTAATTTCAAATATCTTACTGTACGGTTTTCATATGCTGCTCCCACTTGTTTATATTGAAAATAGGTTCACTAAGGAATCCATAAATATTAATTATAACATTAATTCACTTTGTACAATTTTATACGATTTTTCCAAGGCAGATCAGGGAACCACGAAGTCATTCAGAACCAGTCTCACTAAAATTAAAATATCACAGACTTTAAAATTCCTTTTCCTTCTCCGCTTCTTCCATATAAAAATAGACACAGTAAGCTTTAATTTTATATCTTATTCACTTATTAATCTTTTTTCTCCTATTTTTTGTGATTTTTCAAAATCAAGTCACTATTGCTGACCAAAAACTGTTTCATTGTAAACTATGGTTCCCACTACGGACATACGCACGCCCAAGTGATCACGGATGCCGATTTTCGGTTTTCTTCGGTATTTCGACCGAATCACAGAATATTTCATGCAAACTTTCAGAGAAGTGTGAGATTACACACCATTTCAAATATGTATACGGAAGGGTACGGGACTACACACCTTATTTTGATTTCCTAAAGAACCACTCTCCGTTGATCCTAGAACAATACCAACCAAAAGTTAGCCTCGGATTTCGAAAAGATTCATACTCAACGCATTGCTTACACTTGCATCACTTACCACTATATCTGAAGGATTAACAAATAGAATATATCGAGTGATTTCGTCCCTAAAACATCATCGATTAGTCGAACTTCAATCCGATTTGCAAAATAGCCAAATAAAGATATAACGAAAAATCCAAAAATGAACCCCTTACCTTAATGATGATAGATCCGACTTCAATCGATTGACTTAAGACTAGAGAGGGATCGGCAAGAATGTGCTTTACGACCACACACTAGAACACGATTCGATTAAAGAAGATGTGTTCAACTCGCAAGATGGAGAAGAGAAGATGATTAAAATTCGGCTATCAAGAGAAATGACCAAGAATGCATTGAAGATTTCGGCCAAAACAAAAAGAGAAAAAATGGACAAATGGACTAGGAGATTTCGGCCAAAGCAAAAAGGGAAAAGAGTTTGGAAAAGAGACACAAATTGCTCAAAGAGAAAAATACCTCTCATGCACTAAAACTTAGCAAAATGACTAAAGAGAAAATTCTGCTCTCCTTTTTCCCTAACAAACCATGTGGCATATTTTGTCTAAAGGATAGATGTTGACCCAATTATCTTTCCAAAACATCACCCACAATATTAGCCAACATGTTCCCTTCTCTTGCCATTTTCTTTTAGTTCTTTCCTTCACTTCTCCTAATTTACCTCCCCACCATATTTCCTTAGCCACCTTCCTATAATTAAAAAGTCTTCCCTTGCCTTAAATATTACCATGACCGACACTTGGAAAGAAAGCACAAAAAAAATAAATCCAAAATTGCAATAGATGGGATTCGAACCCTTTCCCTTCATGCTCCTTCAAGTGACACCACATCCTCTTTACCAAATGCTTATTTATGCTAGCAAAATGCTCACTTATTTCCTTAAGTCATAATGCCACTTGCCTTCTCTCCTTAAAGTGCCTAAATATAAAAATTTACTTATAGCCTATCTTAAACCCGGAACTTCCTAGAAACCTCGTAACCTTCCAAATTCACTTAACTAATAAGTCCAACTTGAAAATAATGCCGTTCTCAAATTCCCATGAATTTTAAAACGCTTCTACGCTCAAGGCCCAATGGGCCCAATAGGTCCGATTCTACTAGGCCCAATTTTGGGATGTTACATGGCTCGAGAGTGTACTCTCTGAAATTGTACCTTATGGGTACTGTAGGACACGAATTGATGGATTTTGATTTGTACACCTCGAGTGTACTACCTGTGTATCCATTGATATTTCGAATAAATTCAACGGGCAAAGCTCTGATAAGGGCAAATATGAATCTAAGGCAAATTGACATGGAATGATATATATATGTATGATATGAAATATGACATGAAAAAGGATATTACATGAAATACAAGGAAATGATGATTTATGACTAGTGATGTATGAAAATATGAAAAGATGATAATTGTACATGGAAATTATTTGATGAGAGTGTTCATCCTTGACTATATAATTGTACACCTTGAGTGTACTACTACTTGGTGACTTAATACTCGAATAAAATGAGTAAAGTCTTGACATGAAATGATCTGAACTCAAAACGAACTACTATGGAACTATACTTGTAATAATAAGAGATAATATATACATGCTTAATGAATACATGTTGTGGAAAGCATATATGCATGGAAACTTGATTGTTGATTGAGCTTATACATATCTTGATGTTATCATGGATTACATGACTAACAAGGGCAATGAGAATGTGTGTAAGGCTTGAGGTCAAATTAAGTGAATATGCCTTACATAGTTACCTCAAAATAGGATGAATGGTAAGCTAAGTACCATGTTATACGAACTTACTAAGCATTTTATGCTTACCCCGTTTTATTTTCCCTTGTTTTAGAGTAAATTGGAAGCTCATTGGATTGGAAGCTTGGCGGAGATCACTCACACTATCCATCGGCCCATGTCGGTACAATATGGTAAATCAATTACGGTTGTAATGGCATGTATAGGATATGTTGGCCATATTGGTATATAAACATAAACGATGCTTGTAATCTAGCCATTGGAATGGCTAGTAATGATTGTTTGGATATACTTGTAATGTCATATTATGTTAGCAACATATATGTTAAGTAGTTGATCAAATTATGTCTAACATGAGGACATAACCAAGATAAGATTGTAATCATGTATGCATGAAATGATATGTCATGATGATGAATGGAATAATGCTTGGATTTGTTGGGTTATGAATGCAAGATGTGGTGCAGGATTATGGCAAAGATTGGGGTAAGAAATGAAGCTAGGAATGGCTTTATTTTGTCCACACGGGCAAACACATGGGCATGTGTCTAGACCGTGTGTGACACACGGCCTGGTAACACAGGCATGTGGTTAGGCAGTGTGTCCCCTGTACCTTAAATTCGAGAAAACAAAATGCTCAAAATTGAGCACACGGGCAGAGACACAAGCGTGTGCCTCAGCCGTATGGGTGAGACGGCCTTGAACACGGGCGTGTGTCTTGGCCATGTGAAACCTGTACCTAATTCGAATTGAATTAATTAACCACACGGCCTAGCACACGGGCGTGTGGAATGGCTGTGTGGTGCAAGCCAGAAAGAAACCTAAATTGAACACAGCTCGAGGCACGGGCGTGTCCCTTGGACCACACGGGCGTGTGAGCCCTGAACCTTGGAAAATTTTTGAAATGTCACGAAAAAATTCTTAGAGTTTTTGATTAAGTCACTGTAACACCCCTTACACGTATTCAATGCCGGAACAGGGCTCGAGGAATTACCGGACTTACATCATATCATACATGCATTTTTGAGTCATAAACTTGCATCCAAATTAATAGTTTTTCACAACATTCATATCGTCCCTAAAACGAGCCTACGAGGCCCAAAACATACTTTGGGAGTGATTCAGGACTAAACCGAGAACTCATGAAAACTTAAAAAACTTAAAAAAATTCATCATGAAATAGGACCACACGCCCGTGTGGGTTAAGGGACACGCCCGTGTGGCACACCACACGCCCGTGCTTCAGGCCGTGTCCAAAATAGGGGACATTCTGTTTATGATGTCATCAACCAAATAAGGTCACACGAACAAGGCACATGCCCGTGTCCTTAAGCCGTGTGGCGAATTAAATTCCGAAAATCAAGTGCAGACTTCACACGGCCTGGGCATATGCCCATGTCCTAAGGCCGTGTCTCTCACACGACCGAGACACACAGCCGTGTCTCGTGCCCGTGTGTTTACTACTAGGCATTCTGTTGGCTCAAGGGGACACACGGCCAGAACACACGCCCTTGGCTCAAGCCGTGTGTCACACACGGCCTAGACACACACCCGTGTGTCTACCCGTGTGGACAATAATAAGGTTGTTTACCAAGCCATTTTCCACACTTTGCCGTGTGGATAATACCCGTGTGGCACAAAACATATCATACTTAGAAAACCAAACACTCACCACTAAGACAATAACATGTCATTCTCATGCCATCATTTATCATGCTTAAAACATCATACTTAGCCTATTAAAAACATATTAACATCACATTCACAAGAGGGCATTAACACATGAATAAACTTGTAATCAACATAAGCCATCATTCATGGTTATATACAATAGGAACAATAATCCATTATAGGCCAACACATTTGGCCACATTAATAATGACACATATAACCAAAAGACCAAGCCCCTATACATGCCATAGACTCAAAATACTTGAATTCATCAATACCCGTAGTGATAGCTTGATAGTGTGATAGAATCTCCAGCGATCTCCAACCCGAGCTAACTTGGCTGCACTCTAAAACATGGGAAAGGAAGGGGTAAGCTATATAGCTTAGTAAGTTCATATGCAAATAATAAACAACATTAATTATACATTGTCATTAAACTTCATGAGCATAACTTACTCAATCATATGGGTAACAAAACTTAAGTCAAAATAAATAACTTTACACTTAATGAACACATCTTACTCAGTCATAAAAATAACATATCATTTTCCACAATCAACAAACCATTTCAAGCCTCCCATAAAACATACACATTAATTTTGAGCATTTACATTTCAAGCATATACTCTTACATCTTTCATTTTAATAGAAATTGATGCCAATCTTCCCTTTTTCTCACGTACGATAAATCACAATTTATACGAAATAAGCATACTATATCATAACTCAATTTAGGCCAAAGGCCAATCACATAATCGTCAATCGAATTTACCACGTATTTCATACATCACAAGTATAGACCAATAATCACAAGATCATCACAAAGTCATTCCCATGGTGAACATCAACTCACAATATCGTGAAAACATTGATTATAAACCTTACGTACATATCTGTACAGTTTCAACATAATCTCATATTCATCTTTGTCTTTGACATAATCGTTGAATTTTCTCGTTAAACCATTTGGAATACTAAAGGATACTCGGGAATCTCGCACACATAGTACCATACCAATGCCATATCCCAGATATGGTCTTACATGGGATCTCATATCGATGCCAATAGCCCAGCTATGGTCTTATACGAAATCTCATATCGATGTCATATCTCAGATATGGTCTTACACGAAATCTCAATAACCCTAATGTCATGACATTTGTATCCTATCTATTCCTAAGGTTCAACCGAGACTTTCTCGCTTATCGAAATTTGTCGAATTCAGTCAAAGAGTAAATTACAATTCATATAATATTAACACAAGTAAAACATAAATAATAATGCATAATTTACATACGAACTTACCTCGAGTGCGATAACGGCGAAAAGGACCTATTTGTCCAATATTTATTTTTCCCCCGATCTAGACTCGAACTTCATTTTTCTTGATCTATAATATCAAATTTAGCTCACTTATTAGTCACATTATTCAATGTGACCCAAAAATCATATTTTGGCAAAATTATATTTTTGCCCCTAAAGTTTGACATATTTAGATTTTTGCCCCTAGGCTCGTAAAATGAAATCTATTCAATTTCTTTAACATACAAGCCTAGCCAACTCATTTTCATAGCTATAACAGCCCACAATTTCCATTAAAACACACTTTTGCTACATATTTTATAACTTTTACAAATTAGTCCTTTTAGGCATTTTCACCAAAAATCACTTAGCAAAAGTCGTTTATCTAACATTAAACTTGCATAATCTACCATTAAACATCAAAATACACAAATTTCTAACATGGGTCAAAACCTAGACCTTCATCTTATCTCAAATTAATGGTAGAAATAGATAGATCATGATACAAGGATTTCAAAAACATGAAAATCATTAAAAATGGGGCTAGAACGGACTTACAATCGAGCTTGGAAGCTTGAAAAACCCTAGCCATGGTTCCCCCTTGTGAAATTTGGCAATGGGGTTGAAGATGGACGAAAAAATTGGCTTTTAATTTTGTTTTTAATTCATTTTAATTACCAAATGACCAAATTGCCCTTAATGAAAAACTTTAGAAATATACCAAACCATGTCCATTTTTGTCCACCAACTTAGCCAATGGTCTAATTACCATTTAAGGACCTCCAATTTAAAATTTCATAGCAATTAGACACCTCTAGCTTCTAGAAATCAAGTTTTACACTTTTTACGATTTAGTCCTTTTGACTAAATTGAGTGCCCAAACGTCGAAATTTTCGAACGAAATTTTCATGAAATCATTCCGTGAAATTGTTGACCATAAAAATGTAATAGAAAATAAATTTTATTACGTCTGATTTGTGGCCCCGAAACCACTGTTCCAACTAGACCCAAAATCGGGCTGTTACAACTCTCCCCCTTTTAGGGATTTTCGTCCCCGAAAATCTTACCAGAAGAAGTTGTTTTCAACTCTCATGAAACACTTTCACTAACTTCTTAGAATCACAAATTGATTTAACCTCGTATATCTCTTTCCAATAACCTTTGAACTTTAGCACACAGTGCCGGAGTTGTAACATCCCGAAATGGGCCTATGCATTTTTGATTTAATTATACGAAATGGCATGTCTTATGCATTATGAATATATTGTGAACATTTTTGGAAATGTTTAAAAGAGGAAAGCGAACATTTTTGGAAACTTGGAAATGTAAGGAAATGTCATAGAAAATGTTAAGTTTAAAGTTTAAAAAGGGGAAACTAAGGCAAGGTGGTCTTAAGAGAAAATGTATGTGAAATATGACATACAAATAGCCTTGGTAAAATGGCTACAAGGCGCCACTTAAGGGCCTAGCAAGTGACGCCACATGCAGGAGCAAAAGGGTCTCGAGTTCGAGTCACTTAGAAAGTAAAATAAAGTTTTTATTTATTTTTTTCGGCACAAGGGGGAGGTAATGGACGGCACCAAGGCACTTGAAGAAGAGTTTAAACTCTCTTAAAATTTCGGCTAAGGGTGGATAAATAATAGATTTATTTTATATTATTGTCAAGAGATAAATAAGGATTTATTCTTTAATTTTATTTTCAAATTAAGGTGATAAAGCCATCAAAATAGAAGTGATGGCCAAGTAAGGGATTCTCTTGGTGATAATTTCGGCAAAAGGGGAGGAGATTAAGGCTATCATTCATTCTTCTTCCTTTTCCTTCCTATTCTCTGCCGAATTCTTTAAGCAACATCTTCTTTCTCTTCTTCTTTTGTCAAACCGAATTCCTCCTCTCCCCAAGTCCACCATTTCCGATTCTCCCTAAGTTCTTATCCCTCTCTTTTCAATTCAGTTGAAGCCGAATACATAAGTGACCATAGCCATCCAGTCTCCAAGTCTTCATAGCCGAATCATTGAAGGGCTTCAAACAAAGGTGCTGTCGATTTCATCAAGTAAGGGTAAGATCCAAATTTGGTTTCCATTCTTTATATTTTAGACTTACCGAAATTTAGGGACTAATCTCTATTATCAATCTTGGTCGAATTATGGAAGGGAGGTTTTGGGATTTATGTGTTGTCGACATCAAGGAAAGAATTTTCGGGATTTTTAAGATTTAAGGTAAGATGACATTCGGCCTTAGGCCATTCTTAATGTGTTCAAATGATAGGAATTGATCTAACATAAATCCATGCGAATTTCGGATGACATCCGAGGCAAGGGATACTTTTAGGATTTGAGAATTTCAAGGTAAGTGTGCTCACATATTCGGCCAAGGCCCTATCTTAAGTACTTAGATCTATTTGTTTTAATGAAAACTAACCGATACAAGGGATCTAGTGATTAGCCGATTTTAAAGGGAAGAATACAAGTTTCCGGTATTTGATTACACATCAATCGGCACCAAGGTAAGTTTTGAGTAATAACAATCCTAATAGGATTTGGTTTTATGGCCGAATGGTCTTCATTAAATTTTTAAAGTGATGGCCGAATGTAGGAAGTTAAAGATCCGATGCGCATACATCGATTTCGGATTTCAGTATTTGTTAAGTTTAATCAGGTGTGTACCCCACGCTAATCTTAATAGATTTATGGCTTTAACTTGATATATGTGTTAATATGAAAGTGTAAGAATGTGGCTAAGGTACCATGTTATGGTACAAAGTACTCGTGCACGTTTCCTACTGCGTACTAGGATTATGAAATATGTTATGTTTAACATGTGATAAGTGATAAGAATGTGAAATTTGGCATGTTAATGATAATATGTATGATATGGGGCATATGGGTTATTGAAAAAGGGGAAGTGAATGTGGTGACCTAAGACCACGATATTTGAATGTGGTGACCTAAGACCACGGTATTCGAATGTGGTGACCTAAGACCACGATATATCCGAATGTGGTGACCTAAGACCACGATATTTGAATGTGGTGACCTAAGACCACAAATATTTATAAGGGCGATGAGCACGTCGATCGCAAATGACTACCTTCGATGGTGTGTAGCGGAAGGAGGGTTGACTTAGTAGTCCCCACTGGTGCGTGATGGTACAGTGATGTGTAGCGGATGGCATATAGGTTTGGGTTCGGGTTGCATCACTTTTTGTATCATTATGTGAATGTGAATGTAATATGATAATGTATGCCCGACTATTAAATTTTAGTGTTGGTTACACATTGAGTTTGTTGACTCACCCGTTAGGGAACATGTTTCAGGTGATGGATGAAGGATGGACCGGGACGACAGAACTTGTGGTGGCCATGCTCAGCTTGAAGTTTATTTTATTTGGACATTTTATTTCATTTAAGTACTTTAAATTATTTGGGTTTGTTTTGATGTAATAAGGCCACAATTGAACTATTTTACATTTATTTTTATGTTTACAAATTTTTATTAAGTCAAAGGTTAAGTAATTTATTTTAAATGTACTCTAAATGCTTTATCACCTAAAAAATTAAAAAGGGTTTCCATTATTAAAACGAATTTGTTTTCTACTCGAGCCCAACCCAAAACAATATTTCTTTTAAAACACACTATTTATCAGAGTAACACATGAATTTTGAATCGGTTTACGTCGAGGAGCATACCAGATCCGGTCAAGGCTCGTGGGCCGGGTGTGGGGGTGTTTCAATTTGGTATCAGAGCCCAGTTTTAAACTCTCGGCCTGGGGTTAAGGCCCAAAACATTTTCAAAATCTAGCCCAAAAGAAATTTGTGGAAATTTTCAGGTTGTTCTGGCATGGCACCTAAGTCTCCGACCCGACGTCCACCAGGTAAGTACTTCTATCCATTGTGTGGATTATATTATGATGTGTAGAAGGGTAGAAATGGAATGGAACGTAGATTAGCATGATAAGTACTTGAACCCTAGGACTAGTTTTCCCCAACACTTACATAAGACTTAAGTGCCTAATTAAACAACCCTGTGACTTAGTCGCTAAGTTAGGGTGTGGCAACCCCTGTGCGCATGTCTAGGATTGGATCCGAAAGAGCCTGGTACTTAAGCAGTCCTAGTGACTCACCTCCTCTTCGCAAGAATCCTACCTGGTGCGTAGCTTCGGTTCACCCTAACCAAGAGGACTCGGTCATAGGCTAAACAATAACTAAAACCCGAAAGGGAACTAGCCGTGTTTTTATAAAAACCCTAGTTTTAAAAACTCTTAAAATTACCTTTTTAATTTGTGAGAACTATTTTTACAAAATTTTGAAAAATTCTCAATTGCAAAATTACTAAAATACCCCCTAATGGTAAAATTACAAAAATGCCCTTGGTTTATAAAATGTTCAAAATACCCACAAATCCTTATTCAAAATTACGTTACTTTTTATAAAATGTTCAAAAACCCTAATTTTCAAAATATCAAAATACCTTGATTTTGGAAAATTACTAAAATACTGTGTAGGACAAATGACGAAAATAACCACAGGATAGGAAATGCATGTAAATGTCCGAAGAGTGAATGTGTATGGGAGATACTATGGAATGGATGTCACTGAATGAATGTTTGAATGAATGTACTTCTCTGAATTAGGATAGAAGATTTGAACTTTGATTGATCGAAAGAACCACTATTAAACTTCTTTCATAAAATTTCTTTGCGAATAATAAGTGAAACAAGGACTAATTCATAAAACTTTTTAATCAGATCGTGACGATAGAAATGAGTTCTAGAGGACATGGACGTAACATACGAGGACGCGGTAGAGGTAGAATGACCGTGTCGAAACCTGTTAGATCGGGTCAAGGATCTGAGAATGAGGTACCACCACCACCAGCAGCTGTTGGTGCTGAATAGCAGGATTAGACAGGAGACGATGCTATATCGCAGGCTGTGCTACGAGTTCTTGAGTTGGTGGCTGGTGCAGGAGGAAATTCGGGAGCTCGAAAGTCGGTACCTGAGCGACTTCGTGTCAACGGAGCTGAGGTGTTCCGAGGAGTATCGGGTGTGGCACCCAGTACCGCTGAGTATTGGTTGGAGGCCACTGAACGAATTATGGATGAGCTTGATTTGACCCCTGAGGAGAAACTGAAAGGAGTGGTGGCATTGCTACGCGATGAAGCGTATCAATGGTGGCTTACAGTTCGTGATGGTGCCACGGCTGAGGATCTGACCTGGGAGTATGTTAAGGCTGCATACCAGAATAAGTACATTGGCACTCATTACATAGATGCTCAAAGAAAGGCGTTCTTGGGGTTGGTTCTAGGGAGCAAGACCGTAGCGGAGTATGAAGCTGAGTTTCTGAGGTTGAGCCGATATGCTCGAGGAGTAGTGGCTACGGAGCATGAACGGTGTGTTCGGTTTGAGGACAGACTAAAGGGATGATCGAGGTTGTTGATAGCTCCGCATCAGGAACGGGAGTTTTCTGCTTTAGTAGAGAAAGCTAAGGTAGCTGAAGGGATTAAGGACTCTACAAAGCAGAACTTCGACCGGAACAGGCAGAAAAGAGGCTTTGGATCATCAGGATCATTTGGGAATAAAAGGTCTAGAGTTGATAGGCCGCGAGGTCAGCAAGCTGCTACAGGAAGGCAGTATCGTACTTGTGATCAATGCGGGAAGAGACACTTAGGAGAGTGTTGGAAGAAGACAGGAGGATGTTTCGGGTGTGGGTCCAAGGACCATATGATCAAGGATTGTCCTATGAAACCAGATGGAAATCGACCGTAGCTCGTAATGTTAATCAAGCGGTAGAGGTGGACAGCAGCCTCGCCGCAGGTCGTGGTCCAAATAATAGAGGTAATGGTGCTTGGCAGAGGACGTGGAACACCGGGCGAGGTGCTGCTATCATCGAGGCAAGGCAACCAAGGGTTTGGTTTATGCGATTCACGGAGGAGGATGGAGACGCCGCGGACGTCATAACCCAGACGCGTTTCTTGTATTTGGAAAACCTTATCATGCTCGATTGATGTGGGCTCGACCCATTCCTATGTTGCATGTAGTGTAGTGGAAACACTAGGCCAGACTCAACTCTCTGGTAGGCAGTGATGTAGTAAGCCCATTAGGCCAAATCATTGGTGGATAAGATCTTTCTGAGTGTACCTCTCAGAGATTCTGGGAGTGAAATTTTGAGCCGACTTAATGGAACTTCCTTTTGGAGAATTCGACCTTATTCTTGGCATGGATAGCTAGTGGAGCATCGAAATGTGTTGGATTGTAGGCCTAAGCTTAATGGAGTTGAGGACCCCGAAGGATGAGGTGGTCATTATGATAGGAGAAAGAAGAAACTACCTGTCTAATGTAGTTTGGCGTTAAAGCGGAGAAAATGGTTCGGAAAGGGTGCAAGGCATTTCTCGCCTTCGTTAGTCTTTGTGGACGCAAAGAAGGGGAATTAGTGGAGTTAGAACGGTAAGGGACTTCGTGGATGTTTTTTCGAGGAGCTACTGTGAATACCCCCAGATAGGAGGTGGAATTTGGAATAGACTTGCTACCGGGAACAGCTCCGGTGTCAATCACTCTATACCGAATGGCGCCAAAGGAGTTGGTGGAGCTCAAGGCTCAGATCCAAGAGTTGTTGGATCGTGGGTTTATTCGACCCAGTGTGTCTCCGTGGGGAGCACCGGTCCTGTTTGTGAAGAAGAAGGACGGAACTATGCGAATGTGCATAGATTATCGTCAGTTAAATAAGCTGACCATCAAGAACAAGTATCCTTTGCCACGGATAGACGACTTGTTCGATCAGCTTAAGGGGGCCGCCGTATTTTCAAAGATCGATCTAAGGTCTGGATATCATCAGTTGAAGGTGAAGGAGGCAGATATCCATAAAACGGCCTTTAGGACAAGGTACGGCCATTTTGAGTTTGTAGTAATGCCGTTTGGGTTGACGAACGCCCCAGCCGCGTTCATGGATATGATGAACCGGGTTTTTCAACCTTACTTGGATAGGTTTGTCGTTGTGTTCATCGACGACATTTTGGTATACTCGAAGTCAGAGGAATAGCATGATGAGCACCTACGGATAGTGTTACAAGTATTAAGGGAGAAGAAGCTCTATGCCAAATTCAGCAAGTGTGAATTTTGGCTTAAGGAGGTGGCATTCTTAGGGCATGTGGTATCCGCAGAGGGAATAAGGGTGGATCCTAGGAAGATCGAAGCAGTGTTGGATTGGAAACCACCTAGGTCCGTGGCTGAGATTCGTAGTTTCTTAGGTTTGGCAGGCTATTACAGAAGGTTCGTAGAAGGGTTCTCGTCAATAGCCGCGCCTTTGACAAAGTTGTTAAGGAAAGAAGTACCCTTTGTATAGACGGATAAGCAACAGGAGAGCTTCGAGAAGCTTAAGAGGGTCTTGACCGAGGCACCAGTTCTGATTCAGCCTGAGGCAGGAAAGGATTTTGTGGTGTACTGTGACGCTTCGCATACGGGATTAGGTTGTGTTCTAATGCAAGATGGAAAAGTAGTCGTCTATGCGTCTCGACAGTTAAGGCCTCATGAAGTTAACTATCCGACTCATGACTTGGAATTGGCGGCTGTGGTCTTTGCTCTAAAAGTATGGAGGCATTACCTTTATGGAGAAAAGCCGGTAATCTACACGGACCACAAGAGCCTCAAGTACTTGTTGACTCAGAAGGAGTTAAACTTGAGACAGCGAAGGTGGGTAGAATTATTGAAGGACTATGATTGTTCGTTAGAGTATCATCCAGGCAAGGCAAATGTAGTGGCGGATGCCCTGAGTCGGAAGGTTGTATCGGATCTGAGGGCGTTGTTCGCACACTTGAGTCTGTATGATGATGGCAGCCTATTGGCAGAATTGCAAGTCAAACCAACATGGTTAAATGAGGTAAAGGAAAGTCAGTTGGTGGATGAGGATCTAAGTGTTAAGTTACAACAAGTACGGAACATAGAGTTAGAGGATTATGGTGTTAATGATGAGGGAGTATTGTGCTTCAAGGGAAAGGTATGTATGCCTAAGGACAAGGACCTAAGACAGAGGATTCTTCGGGAAGCGCATAGTAGCCCTTATGATATGCATCCCGGAGGCACTAAGTTGTACAGGGATCTAAGGGAAAAGTTTTGGTGGCCTGATCTTAAGCGGGAAGTTACTGAATTCGTGGGAAAATGTCTGACGTGTTAGCAAGTTAAAGCTGAACACCAAGTTCCATCGGGATTACTTCAGCCAATCGAGATTCCGCAGTGGAAGTGGGAGAGAATCACCATGGACTTCGTTAGTGGGCTTCCCCTTACGCCTACTAAGAAGGACTCGGTATGGGTAATAGTGGACCGTTTGACCAAGTCCGCGCACTTCATTCCGGTGAGAGCGACTATTCTCTTTAGAAGGTGGCAAGATTGTACCGTGGCAGAAATTGTAAGGTTGCATGGAGTGCCGGTGTCAATTATTTCGGATAGAGACCCAAGATTTACGTCTCGGTTTTGGAGGGCACTTCATCAAGCTTTAGGCACTAAGTTGGATTTCACTACGGCCTTTCATCCACAGTCGGACGGGTAGTCCGAACGAGTAATCCAAGTGTTAGAGGATATGTTGAGGGGCTGTGTGATGGACTTCAGAGGAAGTTGGGAGGAGTATTTGCCTTTAGCAGAGTTTGCGTACAACAAAAACTATCAAGCTAGCATTCGGATGGCACCGTATGAAGCGCTGTACGGTCGGAAGTGTCGAACTCCTACGTGTTGGACTGAGTTAGGAGAACGTCGAGTTTTGGGTCCAGAGTTAGTGGCAAAATCTGAAGAGAAGGTTGAGATAATTCGGGCACGGTTGAAGGAGGCATCTGATAGACAAAAGTCATACGCAGACCTCAAACGGAAGGAAATAGAGTTTGAAGTGGGGGATCAAGTGTTTCTGAAAGTCTCGCCTTGGAAGAAGGTGATGAGGTTTGGTCGCAAAGGGAAGTTAAGCCCAAGGTTTATAGGGCCCTATCGAGTGTTGAAGCGAGTTGGGCCAGTGGCATATCAGTTAGAGTTGCCACCGGAGTTGAAACAGATGCACGACGTATTCCATGTTTCCATGCTACGTCGATATCGATCGGATCCATCTCACGTAGTACCGGTTGCAGAGGTGGAGCTAAGGCCAGACTTATCCTACGAGGAAGAGCCGATTCAGATCTTGGAACGAGACGTGAAAATGTTACGGAGGAAGTCAGTTCCTCTAGTCAAAGTGTTATGGCACAACCATGGATCGGAGGAAGCTTCGTGGGAGCCAGAAGAGGCAATGCGACAGCAATACCCTCATTTATTTTAGCCAGTCAATTTCGAGGACGAAATTATTTTAAGGGGGGTAGAACTGTAACATCCCGAAATGGGCCTATGCATTTTTGATTTAATTATACGAAATGGCATATCTTATGCGTTATGAATATATTGTGAACATTTTTGGAAACTTGGAAATGCAAGGAAATGATTTAGAAATGTTAAGTTTAAAAGAGGGAAGCAAACATTTTTGGAAACTTGGAAATGTAAGGAAATGTCATAGAAAATGTTAAGTTTAAAGTTTAAAAAGGGGAAACTAAGGCAAGGTGGTCTTAAGAGAAAATGTATGTGAAATATGACATACAAATAGCCTTGGTAAAATGGCTACAAGGCGCCACTTAAGGGCCTAGCAAGTGACGCCACATGCAGGAGCAAAAGGGTCTCAAGTTCAAGTCACTTAGGAAGCAAAATAAAGTTTTTATTTTTTTTTCGGCACAAGGGGTAGGTAATGGACGGCACCAAGGCACTTGAAGAAGAGTTTAAACTCTCTTAAAATTTCGGCTAAGGGTGGATAAATAATAGATTTATTTTAGATTATTGTCAAGAGATAAATAAGGATTTATTCTTTAATTTTATTTTCAAATTAAGGTGATAAAGCCATCAAAATAGAAGTGATGGCCAAGTAAGGGATTCTCTTGGTGATAATTTCGGCAAAAGGGGAGGAGATTAAGGCTATCATTCATTCTTCTTCCTTTTCCTTCCCATTCTCTGCCGAATTCTTTAAGCAACATCTTCTTTCTCTTCTTCTTTTGTCAAACCGAATTCCTCCTCTCCCCAAGTCCACCATTTCCGATTCTCCTAAGTTCTTATCCCTCTCTTTTCAATCTGATTGAAGCCGAATACATAAGTGACCATAGCCATCCAGTCTCCAAGTCTTCATAGCCGAATCATTGAAGGGCTTCAAACAAAGGTGTCATCGATTTCATCAAGTAAGGGTAAGATCCAAATTTGGTTTCCATTCTTTATATTTTAGACTTACCAAAATTTAGGGACTAATCTCTATTATCAATCTTGGTCGAATTATGGAAGGGAGGTTTCGGGATTTATGTGTTGTCGACATCAAGGAAAGATCTTTTGGGATTTTTAAGATTCAAGGTAAGATGACATTCGGCCTTAGGCCATTCTTAATGTGTTCAAATGATAGGAATTGATCTAACATAAATCCATGGGAATTTTTGACGGACATCCGAGGCAAGGATACTTTTCGGGATTTGAGAATTTCAAGGTAAGTGTACTCACATATTCGGCCAAGGCCCTATCTTAAGTACTTAGATCTATTTGTTTTAACCGAAAACTAACCGATACAAGGGATCTAGTGATTAACCGATTTCAAAGGGGAAGAATACAAGTTTCCAAAGATTTGATTACACATCAATCGGCACCAAGGTAAGTTTTGAGTAATAACAATCCTAATAGGATTTGGTTTTATGGCGAATGGTCTTCATTAAATTTTTAAAGTGATCGCGAATGTAGGAAGTTAAAGATCCGAGGCAAGTACATCGGATTTCGGGATTTCAATGAATTGTTGTTTAATCGTGTGTGTACCCCACACTAATCTTAATAGATTTATGGCTTTAACTTGATATATGTGTTAATATGAAAGTGTAAGAATGTGGCTAAGGTACCATGTTATGGTAGAAAGTACTGTGCACGTTTCCTACTCGTACTAGGATTATGAAATATGTTATGTTTAACATGTGATAAGTGATAAGAATGTGAAATTTGGCATGTTAATGCATAATATGTATGATATGGGGCATATGGGTTATTGAAAAAGGGGAAGTGAATGTGGTGACCTAAGACCACGATATTTGAATGTGGTGACCTAAGACCACGGTATTTGAATGTGGTGACCTAAGACCACGATATCTGAATGTGGTGACCTAAGACCACGATATCTGAATGTGATGACCTAAGACCACGATATCTGAATGTGGTGACCTAAGATCACAAATATTTATAAGGGCGATGAGCACGTCGACTGCAGCGACTGTCTTCGATGGTGTGTAGCGGAAGGAGGGTTGACTTAGTAGTCCCCACGGTGTGCAGGATAGTACGGGTGATGTGTAGCGGATGGCATATAGGTTTGGGTTCGGGTTGCATCACTTTTCTATCTGTTATGTGAATGTGAATGTAATATGATAATGTATGCCTGACTATTAAATTTTAGTGTTGGTTACACATTGAGTCTGTTGACTCACCCCGTTGTGGGAACATGTTTTAGGTGATGGACAAAGTGATGGGTGGGACGCGAGAACTTGTGGTGGCCATGCTCAAACTTGAAGTTTATTTTATTTGGACATTTTATTTCATTTAAGTACTTTAAATTATTTGGGTTTGTTTTGATGTAATAAGGCCACAATTGAACTATTTTACATTTATTTTTATGTTTACAAATTTTTATTAAGTCAAAGGTTAAGTAATTTATTTTAAATGTACTCTAAATGCTTTATCACCTAAAAATTTAAAAAGGGTTTCCATTATTAAAACGAATTTGTTTTCTACTCGAGCCCAACCAAAAACAATATTTCTTTCAAAACACACTATTTATCAGAGTAACACATGAATTTTGAACCGGTTTACGTCGAGGAGCATACCAGATCCGGTCAAGGCTCGTGGGCTGGGTGTGGGGGTGTTTCAGGAGTATATCATCAAAGATCTAAATTACTCTCTGAAGAACACATATACTCAATTGATCTGTCAAATAAAAACTCGGTACATACTGAAACAATCATGCGGATTTTGTCAAATGATCAACATCCAAACAACACCGTCCATTTCGGGAATAGAGGTAGTCCCGATACAAAATCTATAGTGACTCTATCTCATAGCACACTAGTATTATCACCGACTGCAATAGTCTTGAATGCTCTTGATGTTTGGCTTACTTGCTAACAAATAGACATCTGAACATAAATTCAAAACAAAATATTATGGTACATACTCAATCACCAGAACATCTACATCATATAACTGCACATTTTATTACTCTTGGATGAACAGACGTGCTACTATTGAGCCTCGTACAAAACCTTCTGCATAAGCTCTGGATTCATTTGCACGAAATTTCTATCTCAGAACAATAACATCGGTCATCAGGTCAGATCTAAAATTTAGAATCGAAAATTCGACTCATATTGTACTCATTTAGCTTACCATTCACTAACACATTTCTGAGCTTCTCAAACTCGCAAGGAAAGCATTGATTTAGTTTTTAACTTAGCTAGAATCAGCCCATCATCAATAAGATTAGTCATGTAACCAGTGCTCCTAAAATAAATAAAGAATTTTCAATTCAGGCATCTATAATTATACTTGCTTTCCCAAGGGTTAATCAATAACTACTCACAGTCCTTTAACATCTCAAAACCTTCACGCTGTCTTAAATTCAGATCTTTCTGCGACATTAGATACTTAACCCTTTGGACCAGGAAGTATGCGATATTTCCCATCGAACACACGAATTTATCAAATTCACAACACAAACATAGAAGTGGCCGTCTCTAAGTCACCAATCGAACAGTTCTATTTTAATGTGACTTTAACCGTCTGAAAATACAAACTATCACTTTACATTTTTGTATTAAAACATATCCCAATATGTTCAATAGTACATCACTGAAAAATCGCAAATTCTTTTCTCAATTCAGACTAAACTCAGAACCAATGTGTAACACCCCTTACCCGGGTTCTACGCCGGAACCGGGCCCGAGGCGTTACCGAACTCAAACCACTTGATCACCACTTATGCTCATCGTAACTACTCTCTGAAGTCATCTCAACAACCTCATTCTCGACTTACGAGGCCTCACTCATACACACAAGGGCTCTCGAGACTAAATCGGAAATTTTTCCAATCTTAAAATTTTTCTCTTTATACAGATCTCACACGCCCGTGCAAGATTAGTCACGCCCGTGCATGGACACACACGCCCATGTCCCCAAACCGTGCCTAAAAACCCAGCATTCTGCCAATGCCCCACGGGCAAGGCACACGCCCGTTCTTACCACCCGTGGTGCACACTGACTACTTTAACACGGCCTAGAGTCTAGACACACGCCCGTGTGGCTAGCCCGTGGAAAACATTGGATAATCCCACACGCCCTAGACACACGCCCGTGCAGCTAGTCCGTGGTCTATTCTGATTTATAATACTAACATGCAGGGGAGGCACGGCCAAAGCGCACGCCCGTGGGCTGGCCGTGTGTCACACATGGCCTAGACACACGCCCGTGTGTCTATCCACATGGACAAGAACAAAGCTATGTGCCAAGCTCTTTTCACCCCTCTAGCATACACAACATATACTCATCTAACACCATCATAATCAACTCAAATTGAAGTGCATTCTCACATAGAAAACTACATCTTTCTTTCATATAATGTAATAGCCAACAACCATGGCATTATACAAAATAAGCTATCCATCTAAAGGCCAACACATCTTAGCCATTTACAACAAAATCCACTAACTTGTCTAGCCCCTATACATGCCATATACAAAACATTAAGTTTCATGTACCAAAGTGTCTTGATATGTGGGTTTGTCTTCGATGATCCTCGTATCTCGATTCAACGCTATTAATCTATAAGACAAGGGAAAAGAAAGAGAGTAAGCTTTGAGCTTAGTAAGTTTACACATAAACAATTAAGCAACATAGTATAAGCTAAGCAACAATTAGCATTATACCAACAAGTAATTCACAACTATGCTTACTCTTCTATCCCTTACCACATTTCCAACACATCATGAGTCACATACTCATAACCATCGAAATGCACCCCCTGCATTCAATGTCACATTTACACAATATACAACACATCATTATTTCTCAATAATTCATCCACACAGCTAATTAACTTAATAATACATCCACATGCCTATTTTACTCAACAATGCAATCACATGGCTAATCCACACGCTTAACCCACACAAGAAATGTCTCGGTGGTTTTGCACTTAGCACACCACAATTGATTAATAAGGTGGTATCGCACTTTAGCCTACCACAAAGGTAATCATAGGGGTTTCTCACTTAGCCCACTAAACGATATACCTCACGATAGCATCGCACATAGCCAGCTCATCGTCAATATGCATTAGGATGGTATCGCACTTAGCCTACCATCTAGCATTATCACTACACGTTCACATGTCTACTTACTCAATAAAACATCCATTCACAATTCTACTACATTCATTCTACTTGGACCACATAGGTTCTCAATCAATCTCGAACAAGCTACACACTAGCTATCATCAACAATTTGTAAGTATGAATGCATTGTTTATGCATAGACTTACCTCGATACTCAAAAGTATAAAAATATGCAATTTAGTCCACCACCTTGCTTTTGCCTCGGTTTCGATCCGGGCTTCGTCTTTCTTGATCTATAATGAATAAATCAGCTTATTCAATACATACATTGACTAAATTGACCCACATCTCATACTTTAGCAAAATTACTATTTTGCCCCTAAACTTTCTCATATTTACACTTTAGTCCCAAAGGCTCGTAAAGTGATTTTTATTCAACTTTCTAGTCTTTCATGCTTAGCTGAATCACTTATTCAACTAAAGCCATCATCAATTCTCACTAAACCACATATGTATGACCAAACTAAAGTTTTTCACAAACTAGTCCCTACATGCATTTTCATGAAAAATCACTTAACAAAAGATGTTTCTACTACATCAAGCTTTCATAATCTTCCATAAAAAAAAAATACATGCATTTCATACATATGTACATTTTTGAACATCCATAATAGCTCACCAAAAAGCTAAAAATAGCTTACTCATGCTACTAGGACTTCAAAAATACTGAAGAATATAAAAACCAGGGCTTAAGAGCACTTTACTAGCAAGCTTGAAAAATTGAAAGAGCCCGAACAATGGCTATTGAAATTTTCTGCAGACTTGGGGAGAAGATGAGTGAATTTTGTCATCTTTTCACCTATTTAATCACTTAATAACTAAATAACCAAAATGCCTTTTTGATAAACTTCAAATTTTAACTCATCCATGCCCATTTTTGTCCAAAAATTAGAATTTGGATAAATTACTATTTAAAGACCTCTAATTAATAATCTAAAGCTATTTCACACATATAGCTTCTAAAAACACACATTTTGCAACTTTTCCAATTTAGTCCTTTTGGACAATTCAACCACAATTTCACAAAATTGCTTCATGAAACTTTCACACTAGCATGCATACATAATATAAACCTCAAAAACTCATTCATAACCCTCGGATTTGTGGTCTCGCACCATTATTCTGACTAGGCCCTAAACTGGGATGTTACACAGTGCTTCAGTTAATAATACCTTCAACTGTTTTCAACTTTGCTAACATGCAACAGACCATTCAAACTTTCACAATTGTGATAACGTTATCAATCGGAACAGCTTTAACTCGTAATAACATCATTCGGTTAGAGTAATCCAATAAGTATATCTCTACATCATACTTTCTAAAATTTTGATCTTTCATTCTGACTGTCCGTCTTCATACTCGTGAATGCACATAATTTGTTCTCTTAGCTGAGGACATGCTTAAATACATATAAATCAAATCACATCTCAACAAATCAATTCACTCTAATAAAATCAACTGAGTTGATTTCAACTATCGAATAATAACATATCAAAGTACTCTTTTCTTTATGCTGAGAAAACAGCTCAAATACAAAATCTTTCAAAATTCTCTTAACATGTTAGTCAAAGATCTTTTCAACCGTATTAGCTCGAGGAAACAAATATCCCGCTTGAACTTATCGACTTTATTCAAACTTACTTGAGGAAAGAAAACTGCTATATAATTTAAACTTGTGCTCTCACTATTTATACCCTTGCCAATGTCAATTCCTTCCACGAAAATTAGTGAAATCCTGATACCAGAATCACCACATTCCTATTACCGAATCCAGAAATACAGTCATAATAAACATAGCCATCACAGACCAAAGAACATACTTTAAAGATGAGCCATTTCCAATAATTTACACAATAAGGATGATAAGAAAACCCAATCACGATACCATATCGGAAGTCCGAGAACATAACTCATAAGAAAATAATAATAAAGATCTGGATAATGTAACAGAGAAAACCAGAAGTAAAACAATACTTACCAGCTCTGGAATTTCCATCGTAACAGAGTTAATACACTTTCCAAATATTTATATATAAGGCAGAACAGCATCCAGTAAAAACAGAAGAATAACCTCACATAATATTTTACCATCGTCTTTACTCTAACATATTAGAATAGAATCTCGAAGAGATAAGGTAATGCCAATCATAAAAATAAACAGACCATCAGTGCTTCATCTAACATTAGAGTTAGTTAACATTCTCACTCGATAAGAACTTCATCAGAAAACAGACAATCATATAAACCCCATACAGAATACTCAAAAGAGATCATTGTAATCTATTCAACCATAATTGTTATACTCTGACATCTTTACAATTCAGACATCATTTCTCTGACTAATTTTGTTATCATGAACCCCATATTACTCCACTCACTAACGAAACCAATTCGGGAGAAATTTCAGCAAACATATCTTTAGACTTCATACCTGATTGAGTCGATTAGCTGAGACTAACTTCTTCTTTATCCTTGACATTGCATAATCTGTATAATCTTTCAAACATTCTTATATTTCTTCCAAAACTATTTTCACTTTCCAAACTATTCTCATCTCTGTATGCATTACTAATTATTTCACCACTGAACTCTTCAGTTTCACTCTTATGGACTTATTCATCATGATTATCGTGAATTTTCATTATAAAGCAACACTGGTAAGGGGGTGAGGTCGTAAAGCCTCTAACTTGACTCTCATAAATACACGCATATGACTTTGCATTCATCATCAACGTAATATCATCATAATCACATAATTCACTCTAAGCAAATTAATATACTTATTTATTTTACAAATATTTTCTGTCATCCACAATTTCAAACGATGAATTTACTTAATTAACTTCAATATCAATATCTACTTTAATTCCAACACTTAACTTCAGTATCACTTACCAATACTTGTCAAATTAGAGAACGTCTTACGAGTTTGAGTACGTCGTTTACTTGACGCCATAGTCTAACTATGGTCTTACACATATTCTGCCATGGCCCTGCCAGGGTCTTACACTCATCACAATGCCATAGCCCAACTATGGTCTTACATGTCATTACGATGCCATAGCCCAGCTATGGTCTTACACATTATTACGATGCCATAGTCCAACTATGGTCTTATACGTACACACATGTACTGCCATGGTCCAACCATGGTCTTACGTTCACAATGCCATAACCCAGTTATGGTCTTTTCACTTAAATGCCATAGCCCAGCTATGGTCTTACATTCCATACTTTGTCATGGTCCAACCATGGTCTTATCCGTCAATTCATCATTGAACGATCGTACTCATTTCCTACGTTCAACTCAATTTGATCTTCCAATTCAATTTTCATACTATTATAAAATTCATGGTTCAATAACAAAAACATAAAACAAAACATTATATTATCTCTAATTTAACAATTAAACATAAGATTCAATCATATGAACATACTGATTACACTTATTCAAACAAGCGTACATAAACACACATTCCGTTGATTTGTGTAAGTGTACTTATCCTATTCACTTAATCAAATATGTTGGGCACATAACATCATACGAATGCTAAACAAACATGGATGGGCTTATCACCATATAAACTTTCATTTCATTCCACGTTTCCACATTTCTCAACTTGTGGTTATCTCATTTCATACATTATCACATACATATCATGAACTTCTATTCATACCTTTCTAAGTTCTGTCTCATCATAAACACATTTCAAATATCTCAATATCACTTTTAACATTATCAAAAATAACTCGGTTCAAAAGCATCTCTGTCTCAGCAAGACAGTTCTCGTCAGAGTCGAGAGATATCACACTATCACTGGTGGTAATATGGCATGTATAGCTAGACTCACATACGCTATGTTAGTCCGAGAATTGACTAAACCATAGCTCTGATACCACTAAATGAAGCACCCCTTACCCATATTCAACGTCGGAATAGGGCTCGAGGCATTACTGGACTTACATCATATCATACATGCATTTCCAAGTCATAAACTTGCATCCAAATTAAAACTTTTTCACAACATTCATATCGTCCCTAAAACGAGCCTACGAGGCCCAAAACATACTTCGAGAGTGGTTCGGGACTAAACTGAGAACTCATGAAAATTTACAAAACTTAGAAAAAATTCATCATGAAATAGGACCACATGCCCGTGTGGCACACCACACGCCTGTGCTTCAGGCCGTGTCCAAAATAGGGGACATTCTATTTATGACGTCATCAACCAAATAAGGTCACACGACCAAGGCACACGCCCGTGTCCTTAAACCGTGTGGCGAATTAAATTCCGAAAATCAAGTGCAGACTTCACACGGCCTGGGCACATGCCCATGTCCTATGGCCCTGTCTCTCACACGGCTAAGACACACGGCCGTGTCTCGTGCCCGTTTGTTTACTACTGGGCATTCTGTTTCTCAAAACTAAGGTGCAGGAGACACAAGGCCAGAACAGACACCTTTAGGGCAAGCCGTGTGTCACACACGGCCTAGACATACGCCCGTGTGTCTACCTGTGTAGACAGTAATAAGGTTGTTTACCAAGCCATTTACCACCCTTATTCACACATAATCTCATATCAATTCAAAGGCACAAAACATATCATACTTAGACAGCCAAACACTCACCACTAAGAAAATAACATGTCATTCTCATGCCATCATTTATCATGCTTAAAACATCATACTTAGCCCATTAAAAACATATTAACATCACATTCACAAGAGGGCATTAACACATGAATAAACTTGTAATCAACATAAGCCATCATTCATGGCTATATACAATAGGAACAATAATCCATTATAGGCCAACACATTTGGCCACATTAATAATGACACATATAACCAAAAGACCAAGTCCCTATACATGCCATAGACTCAAAATAATTGAATTCATCAATACCCGTAGTGATAGCTTGATAGTGTGATAGAATATCCAGCGATCTCCATCCCGAGCTAACTTGGCTGCACTCTAAAACATGGGAAAGGAAAGGGTAAGCTCTATAGCTTAGTAAGTTCATATGCAAATAATAAACAACATTAATTATACATTGTCATTAAACTTCATGAGCATAGCTTACTCAATCATATGGATAACAAAACTTAAGTCAAAATAAATGACTTTACACTTAATGAACACATCTTACTCAGTCATAAAAATAACATATCATTTTCCACAATCAACAAACCATTTCAAGCCTCCCATAAAACATACACATTAATTTTGAGCATTTACATTTCAAGCATATACTCTTACATCTTTCATTTTAATAGAAATTGATGACAATCTTCCCTTTTTCTCACGTACAATAAATCAAAATTTATGCAAAATAAGCATACTATATCATAACTCAATTTAGGCCAAAGGCCAATCACATAATCATCAATCGAATTTACCACGTATTTCATACATCACAAGTATAGACCAATAATCACAAGATCATCACAAAGTCATCCCCATAGTTAAATAAATCGTCTGGTTCAGAGTTAAATAACAAGCGAAGTCTAGGTGGATTCTTCCTCGGGTATTGTCTTAATCAATTGGTTTTTCCCACAAGTATTTTCCCCAATTCATTCTCTGTGTCTTAGCGTCTTTAGCTTTGTAGTTAGTTAATTTTAGAATAAACAACAAATCCCTTAATTCTTAGGCTAAATAATAAAAAGAAAGTCAGTATTAGTACTTTTGGTTCCTTTGGGTTCGACATTCCGGTCTTGCCACTAAGCTATACTACTATTCGATAGGTGCGCTTGCCTCAATCATGGTGATAGTTAGTTTCTAGGTTAGATCATTCATTTTATAAATATTAAGACTCTCGACACACGATCAAGTTTTTGGCGCCGTTGCCAGGGAACTAAGATATTAGGAACACTTGATTTTTATTACTTTAGCCATTCTATTTATTTGCAATTTATTATTATTTTTTATTTTAACTTTGCTAACTTTTCTTTTTTCCTTGCCTCTGGTAGGTATTCTAGTTTATGACTAGAAGAAACCCATCAGGACCTCTACTTTATGACAGTGAAATAGAACATACCGCTCAAACTGAAGAGATGTCACTGAATAATTATGAGTGGCAAGTCATGAGGACAAAGCCTAATAAAGCAGCCGGTGTTTTCAACCTAGACGTGGTCACCATGTTATCTAACCAGGTAGAGCTGTTAAATAAAAAATTTGATGGTTTGTATGGTTCTACGCAGGTACACCCAATAATGCAATGTGACTCAAATCTAGGAGGGATGAGCAATACAGAATATCCACTTTACAACCCGAGCACTGAAAACGAACAAGTTCACTATATGGGTAAAATCCTCGACCTCAAAATAATCCTTATAGTAACACTTACAATGCAGGTTGGAGGAATCATCCCAATTTCTCATGGGGAGGTCAAGGAAATCCAGGTAATCAAAGACCGTAACTTCCTCCAGGTTTTCAACAACCACCTTACCAGCAGGAGAAGAAGCCGAACCTTGAGGAGATGCTAACGAAATTTATCTCGGTGTCAGAGACACGTTTCCAAAACACTGAAATAGCGTTGAAAACTCAACAAGAATCGATTCAAAAGATTGAGAATCAAATTGAACAATTAGTCACGATAGTTTCCGAAAGGCAACCAGGTAACTTACATAGTAACACCAACCCAAAAGAACATGTGAAGGCAGTTACACTAAGGAGTGAAAAGGGGTTGGTTGAAGCTGAAAAGAAGATGCCACGAGAAATTAATAAGGAAAAAGGTGAGGAAGTAAACAATAATGTAATATCGGAACATAAAGAGTATAACCCACCGATCCCATATCCAGCAAAGTTGAAGAAAGACCGCATGGACGCATAATTCGGTAAGTTTCTCAAACTTTTTAAACAATTACATATTAACGTACATTTTGTTGAAGCTATTTCGTAGATGCCTACATACACAAAATTCTTAAAAGAGATTTTAACAAATAAAAGGAAGTTTGAAGAGCTATCAACAGTGGAACTTATCGAGGAATGCTCAGCTATCCTCCAAAATAAGCTACCAACAAAATTTAAAGATCCAAGGAGTTTTACTATTCCTTGTTTAATTGGTAGTTTAAATATTAACCATGCTTTCGCTGATTTAGGGGCAAGTATTAATGTCATGCCCTGTAATATGTTCCTCAAACAACCATTATGAAAATAATAGAAAAGTCTAGCTCAAGACTTTAAACGAGCACTTCTCGGGAGGCAACCCGAGCACTAACCCCACTAACGTCCATATTTTCAAATTTTAGCATCTAACTAAAAACTAACCAAACTTTTAAGCGCATGTTTCCCTACCCACACGGCCTTGCACACGGGCGTGGCCGTGGCCATGTGGAAATCGGGCAAAACTTTTCCCAAAAACACGGGCTGCGATAAAACACCACGGCCGTGTGATACGCCTGTGGTCGATACTGACTAAATAACACGGGCAAGTGATCCTCTACACGCCCGTGGGACCTTTAAGTCCATTTATTTTTCCTTTTTTCTCTTATTTTCATTTTTAATTTCTTTTCTTTTATCTTTCTCGTCTTTAATTTATATTATTATATTTTCACTTCTTTAATTTAAGGTCAAGGGGCTGTTAACGAACGACCACACTACCACCGGAGTATCCTCCCCACTTTCACCTCTCTCCAACTTTACCGTTTCTTTTCATTAACTCCATCCAAAATTTAGGAAGTTTCACTTCTCTCCCTATCTTATGATTTTATTACTATATTGCTATTATATATCATTGTACATTGAGGACAATGTACATCTTAAGTGTGGGGGGGTTAACTACAGTATTATTTGAAAATCCCTGAATTATGTCTTATTCTTAAGTAATTTTCTCATATTACTGTTAGAATGAAATTTCTTTTGATTTATGATTCTCATTGATATGTTTTGGATTAAGTCATGGATAATTATGCAGTGATGATATAAACTTTAGGAGACTAGAGAATCAAGCATGATGAGTTTATTTTCAGAATTAAAAATTTGTTAGGTTGTTTACCTGAATCTAATTATTACTTTGAAATTTGAAATTTACAAGGTTGACATCAAAAGCCCATAATTTTTGTGAGATCTTGAGCCTTTTAGAGCATACATTCCTTTTCGTGCTCACTTTATTTATTATGAGTGTGTCAACATTGATTTGTTATTCTAGAACTTGCTTCAATTATACATGTCGAGACCACACCTTTGATTTGATATACAGAGATGATAAAGGCACTTAGGTTTTAATCCATTTACTCCACTAAAAGCCTACCCTCACAATTAACCCCTAGTGAACCCCTTTGATCCTAACAACCCTTTTATTGACTCACCTACTAATATTAACTCAAAACCCATCTTGTATTTGTTATCACCATTTCTTTTGACACCCTTGTATCGAGATTTGATTTGATCGGTTACTTAACTATTTCCTTTATTTCAATTATCAAATTCTATATTATTGTACTTGATTTGTTCTTAAAAAAATTTATTTATTAGGAATCTATTCATTATTACTTCTTTGTTATTGGAGCTTAAGCAGTTAATTTCATAATTTGAGAAGAAGCTCATGTTATTAGTATTAGGTTTTCAATTGATGTAATTATTCAGTATTAGTTTGATGTAATTATTCAGTATTAGTCTAACTTTCTAGTTAGGAAATTTGTCAAGTCAATCTCGATTCTAACCCTCTAATTCAGTCTTTATCCACACCTTTAACCCAAGCCCCGTTACAACCCTTTTTTTTAAAGACCTTTTGATTTGTGTATCATCTCATATTATAGTGGTGGAGATTTGATTTTCATGCAAGCCTATGGGATTAACTTTTCATGTTTAACTTATGAGTGCTTTTTCCTGAACCTTAAACACTTCGAGTGAGTTAAATGAATCTTTAGTGAGGATGTTAACCCTTGTCGATTTTGAATTAAAGGTAATTATTTAGGTTAGGGGAAACACCTATTTTTCGTACTATAAAAACTATGAATTTGATTGTTTGAATCTTTAGGAACCTTCTGGTTAAATTATCAATGTATGAATTACCTATGGAATATGATGAAACATTATTGATGAAAATTATGAATTAAGGGGAGTTAATTTTAATTGTGAATTGAGAATTTTGCTTGATGACAAGCAAATGCTTAAGTGTGGGGGTATTTGATAAACCGTAATTTATACATATTTTAATCCCACATTTAGCATGCTTTTTGGATGATTTATCCTTTAAATTGTGGAATTTGATGCTCCTAATCCTTTAATTTCTTGTTTTATACCTAGGAGAGCATCGGAGGTCGAAAGGAACGAGAAACGGGCTGAAAACGGAGAAAATGGGCTTATCTTAGAGACTCACACGGCACAGGCCCAGCCACCTGCAGTCGTGCCCCTTTCTTGAGCTCGACCACGGCACTGGATTCGATTCACACGGGCGTGTTGCACGGGCGTGTCCCTATCGTGACAAAGAGGAATTTCATTCGGAATAGGGTACTTAGAGGCAAAGAAAGACATTCCAAAAGCCTATATAAACACCCTAAAGGCCAACCTTGAGAGGGCGTCCAGCTAGGCCAAGGAGCCAAGCCAGAGAGTGTAACACCCCAAACTCGGTCAAACGCTACGACCGAATCTGGCATGTCACAGGGAAGAAAACATTTCTGAAAACCGAGTTAACGTCTGGAGTTGGGAAAAATAATTGATATTGAGTGATCAGTTGAAACCATTTTGAGACTTAGTTTGAAAATTTGAGTTGCTTTGTTATTAAACACCCGAATGTTATTACCCAATTATAAAATCTTGAAAATCTCGAATTTCTTTAAGCCTTGGAAATCGTCTGTTTGAAGTAGCTTATTAGGCATGCCTTAGTGATCAAAATAAAAGAAAAGGAAATTAACCAAAATAAATAAATCCAAGTTAAAGTTTAGATGGCCTTATTACATTACCAAAATCTAACTTAAAGTAAAATAAATCCGAAATAGCTATTTAAAGTAAAAACCGATATATCATGCATGGCCACCTCGAGTCCACCTCGGCTCCATATCCGCGGTCTAAGGATTACCTGCAAAAGTTAACGGAAGGGGTGAGTCAACGAGACTCAGTGTGTAAATCCCCGTCGAAAAGATTTTAGGCCCTCACACAGAATCATATGCAAGAATATATGCCATGCAACCCAACCAACCTAGATATCAATCCGTATCTCTTGTGTCTACCCAACATTTGTGGCACCTAGCCACTGGTGGTACCTAACCACTGGTGGTTCCAAACCACTGGTGACAAAAGTCACAAATAATCATATGTGGGGCCAACCCACTTGTGGTACCTAACCACTGGTGACAATCCCTTATATCGATATGTGGGGCCAACCCACTGTGGTACCAAACCACTGGGACGAGTCACAGAAATAAGTATATGTGGTACCTAACCACTGGTGGTTCCAAACCACTGAGACTTAGTCACAAAATAAGAATATGTGGGGCCAACCCACTTGTGGTACCTAACCACTAGTGACAGTCTGAAAGATCATATTTCCTCCCTCTTCTCATCATATCCCATTTTCATGTACATGCTTTACAATATGGTATATTCATGCTTAATGATTTAAATAACAGGGCACATTCAGGTTCCATTATATGCATTTATCGATAGCAACCATAATAGACTTACCCGGAGTCCTCGCTTTTACCCATAAGGGTATTTTAGTGACCAAAAACGTCACTTCGGCTTTCAGACATACTAGCAACTACAAACTAATATATGAAATGTGTGAGAGTTACACACCTGATAACGCGTAACACAATACTTTCTACGTCGACACTATCGTTGACCGGCACTACTGCTATCTGCCTACTATTCTGGTCAGAAGCCGACCCACAACCCGGTGGCCAATCTCGAACCGCTGACACTGCTCGCTTCTTAAACTTAGGGGCTGGGTTTACAGGTCTAACCCTCTTCCTAGAATCGCTGGCATTTGAGTCCATGGAACAGATCTTTGGTCAGAAGACCGAGTTAACAATAGAGTAAGATATGAATAGATTTACACGCTTAACTGAATAGTTCTTCTTACCTAGATCGATAAAAGCTGAGGCTTTAGGCTTGATTCACAAGTCAAACGAATCCCAAAAGTCTCCAAAAAGAATGCGACACCACTTCCACCTATATTCGGCCAAGCATCCAACCATTAGGCCAATTAGCCATTTCAGCTTTGGCATGAAAACCCGAAAGAGTGATAACGAAATAAGAGAAATCGCCCCTTACCTTAACCCACAGATTCGATCAACACCTAGGAAGAATCGGCACCACACCACCCTAGAGAAGATTCGGCAAAGGCTAAAGTAAAAGAGAATCAGATAGAAAAACCGAAAATAGAAATAAAGATCTTCAAATGGAGGCTTAGGAGTTTCAAATTTTTTAGGAAAAATGGAATAGGGAATAGAAGTTTGAGGTTTTGGTTTTGAGAATAACAAATAGAGAAGGAAAAAGATGAAAAACAGGTTTCGGCTCTTAGGGAGATTGAGAGAAAACACAAGAGAGAACGGCTAGGAGATTCGGCTATGGAGGTTCGGCTAAATCAGAAATAGAAGAGATGAGAAGAAGAAATAGGGAATAAAGTTTCGGTTCGTGCTGATGCCAATGGAAGAAAAGAAAAAGGGAAATGGTAAAATAATAGGGAGGTTCGGCTACAAAGTTGGAATGAAATGAAGGCAAAGAACCCAAGTTGCCGAGAAAGTTCAGAGAGAAGAGAGAAAAGAAATTTGGTTGATCTGAAGAAGAATGAATAACACTCCTGAGAATTTCGGCACACCCAAAACCAAAACTAAACCGATCCCTTCCCTATAACAAGCATTTGAATTTCGGCCACTACCAAGCTCACATACCCATCCCCTATTTTCCTCTTCAAATTTCTTCTGATCACCCATTTGAAATGTTTTAAACACTTCAAACTTCACTTTTTCCTCTCTGCCATTCAATCAAATTATTTGACTCAGTCCACTCCCCTTTCCTAAAGTGTCCCAGCCGAACTCTGCCGCTGCACTCCCTGACGCCAAAAAGAATTCCAAAATGAGCTCCTTGTGACTTGAACCTGCTCCCTCTCCTACTCCCTGTGGTGTCACTTACCAGCATCTTAAGTGGCGCCTCCTTGCCACTCTACCACTCCTTCCCTTGTGTCATCAAAGTACAAACAATATCCCTTAAATCCTATCCCAGCTAGCTCTCCCCTGAAAGTGCCCAAAAAGCAAATTTTCTCTAAGGCTCCGGCTTACCCCTAGATCATTCCTAGACCCTAAAGCACCCTAACTAACATGACAAACATAGCATTCACACACAAACACATAAAATGCAAAGGCCCTAATTCAGGATGTTATAGAGAGGTTAGAATTATGGGATTTACTCGAAGAAAGCCAGTTGATTCATCTCAAGAAGCCGAAATCATACTCAAGACGAAGGATCTCTCCTTCAATTACTTCAGGGGGTTTTAGGGTTTTCTTATGTTTTGTTTTATATTTTCTTCTAATATGTATTCTTTTATGATTATGAACTAAACCCCTCAAATACCTGAGGGGGATGAAACCTAAGACGGATCTTGTTATTGTTTTCTGAACTATATGATAAATACTTGATTTGTTTTTAACTATGTGTTCCTAATTCTTGTTTTGATATTTCAGGATATTGATTCAAGTATTGATGTGCTTAGACAGTGGAGGAATATTCCCTGTTTAAGAGTAGATCTAGCATAGTTAAGCGGAGTTGATCGCAACCCTAGAGATAGGATGAAGAAAATCTGTCGAATTAGGGCCAAACCTAATATGGGAGTCCATAGATCGAGTTAATGCAATCTTAGGGGGTTTAATTAGAAAGAGATTTCAATTAATCAACCTAGGGTTAGACGTTAGTAGCCTCGAGAGAGGTATTAATATAAATTAGGGAATCCTACAGATCATGTCAAGTGAATAAATCATCTGGTTCAGAGTTAAATTGTAACAGCCCGATTTAGGGCCTAGTCAGAATAGTGGTGCGAGGCCACGAATCCGAGGTGAATTTATGAGTTTTTAAGATTTATGTCATGTTTGCATGTTAGTGTGAAAGTTTCATGAAGTAATTTTTCTAAATTGAAGTTGAATGGTCAAAAAGGACTAAATTGCAAAAGTTGCAAATTATGAGTTTCTAGAAGCATTTTGTATGAAATAGCTCTAGAATAGCAATTATGAGTCCTTAAATAGCAATTTTCCCAATTTATAATTTTTGGACAAAATTGGACATGAGTTAGTAAATGGTGATATTTTTAAGAGAAGGGCATTTTGGTCATTTACCTATTAAATGATTAATAAAGGAAAAAGATGACAAAAAATCATTATCATCTTCTTCCTCATTGCCGAAATTTTCAAAGAAACCATAGCTAGGGTTCTTTCAAGCTTGCTAGTAAGTTCATCTTAGTCCCGTTTTTAATATTTTTCGTGTTTTTGAAGTTCTCGTATTATAAATTAGCTAATTTTAGCTATAAAATGAGCTAAGATGCATGTTCAAAAATGTAACATCCCCAAACCCGGCCCATTCACTACGACCGAATCTGGTTATGTCACTGGGAAAAGACGGTTTGAAAATCTTAAAATAAAACATCGTAGTTTGCTGAATTTTGGAAAACATATCTTTGGAATAAAACTTTGCTATAAAACTCATTCATTTTTAAAACTTTAGTTTATAATATCCAATTTGAATAAATAGGTTGCAAACCATAAATCATTTTCACGTAGCAATTTAATTTAAATAAACCATAGTTAAAGCAATACCAAAAACATAAAATGGCCTTTATTACAACCCAACAATTCAAATAAAGTACTTATATCAAAATCAAGCATGGAATAATTGAACATCATCCTCGGCATGGGCCACCTTGTCCCTCCGATCCGGTCGACTTTATGCACTACGAAATGGTTAATGAAAAGAGTGAGTCCACCTGACTCGGTGCATAACCACAACACATATTTCCATCCGTATGGGCTTGGCCCATACCCACACAACCATCGAAACAAATCATGCAAGAATGCATCTCGGCCCAACCTACTATCCAACCGTGACACCAACCTTAGCGGACTCCGCCTAAGGCGTGGCTAATCCACCGATCACAATCGAGTGATCCCACATATGTTACCTCGGCGGACTGTTGCACAAGGCCGTGTTGAGCCACCGATCACATCGTGATCCATAAATCTTACCTCGGCATTCTCATTTTGCTCGAGGCCGTGGTTTGAGCCACCGATCAACCAAAGTGATCCAAATATCGTAATCTGTCTACGGTGATGCACATAGCAATCAACCGCCGAGATGGGCACCTAGCCAACACCTCCCTTGAGGTAGCACAAAGCTAACCCTCAAGCGCTAATGTAGCTCGAGCTATCATTAGACCACGTACATCTGTGTACACTTCTTCCTTCTTCAATCCAATCCCATGCCCATGTGTCAATAAATCATGCAAGAATATCATATAGAATGAGTATTTATCACTTATCACTACCACATTGTACATATATAAATGTATATCAAGATTAACTTACCATCACGATTTACTCATCACTTATGCCATTATAAGCGGCTATTACACATAATACACATGTAAACATGTTAGCAAACCAAACCACGTAAAGAAATAGTGCGATGATTACGCACCTAAATGATACCAAAACCCAAACGCTACTCGCTTACGCGCATGCAGACTAACGGACTTACAAAGGTTCCCAATGACAGGCTCTTCTTCCCTACAATCGGCCTTGGCATAAAACAATGAACACTTAGGCCATTCGGCCAAGACAAAACTATAGCACAAAGAAAACTAACACGCCCTTACCTTGCTAATCAACCTTTAAGGGTAATATCGTAATTTTACCTACTAAGGGCATTTTCGTAATTTACCCACCAAGGGTATATCGGTAATTTCGTACCGGAATGGCCTTTCCAAAGGCCCAGTGTCGCCGAGAGCGACCCAACTACCATTTCAGTCGAAATGGACTATTGGGCCTAAAGCCCAATTTCGGCCCATGTCGGGCCCACACGCTCGTGTGGCCCACCTAACACAAATCTAGCCACGTATATAAGTTCCACCTAGTCTAGTTCACTATATACTACACAATCACACAATTTACTCATAAGGGCCCACGGCCCATTGGGCCCACCGGCCCATCGCGCCAAGCAAACCCCAACCCACAAGAATACTACACGATGGCCTCAACTATCGCGTGAAGCCCCACACGCGTGCGCTCGCGCGCTCGTGTGGCTACTATTGCCGTGGCCGCACTTCCGGCATTGCCGCTCTACAACTAGAGTAGAGAGTTACACACCGATAGGACTGGGGCTAATCCGCGCTCGATCACTCTTGTGCCCAAACGCCTCCAAGATGTGTTTTCTCTCCTCCTAGGATGCTCCTTATATAGCTAGCTCTTCACCTTCATTCTTTGTATCTTTCCGATGTGGGATCCCTTCGTCAGTAGAGTTTAAATCCAACTGAAACTCTTCCCGTCCAATCCGCAAAATAAATACTCCATTGCTTGTCATGAGATTCGAACCCTTGCTCTCTTCAATAGCTCAACACGCCACTTACCACTAGGCCACAAGCTCTTCTTGTGTCTCAAACCATGCGCAACTAAATATAAATCTATAGCCAAATTCTGAGGTCCAAGCAAAAAGAAACCAAAATGCAAAAGCCAAGACTTGAACCTTGGACCTCCTTCCTTCCCTTGTGGCGTCACCTCCTTGTCTCTTATGTGGTGTCACTTTGCCACTACACCACACACTCCACTTGTGTTATTTTTCCCCACATTTTATTCTTAAGGCCTACCTGCCAACTTCCAGGGTTTTTTTCACCTAGAATCAAAATTTCCCCAAAGCTAAAGTTCGATCCCGGGACTTCATAGAAGCCTTCTAACCTTCCAAAATCACTTATCCAATAGGTCCAACTTGCATTTAAGCCGGTCTCTTGTTCTCCAAAAATTTAAACGCTACTACGCCTAAGGCCCATTGGGCTCAATTCTCCTAGGCCCAATTCCTTTTTACCCTAAAAATCTAAATTTTCCAAAGCCTTCCCTTCTCATCCCAACATTCTTAGAGCCTCTAAAACTCAACCAAGCACTCCCAAAAACCTACTAACACTTGATTTATACCCCATATGCACAGCCCCTAAACCAGGGTGTTACAAAAAATCTACCCATGTATGACATGCTTGTTAAATGATATTTCATGGAAGATTATGAGAGTTTGATGTTAGATAAACATCTTTTCCTTAATGAATTTCATGAAAAATGAATATAGGGACTAGTTTGTAAAAGTTTTGAGATTTCTCATACATAGTAGAAATAGTGAGAATTGATGGTTGTCATAGTAGAGAAAATGAATCAGCTAAGCATGAAGTTTAAGAAAGTTGAATGAGAATCATTTTATGAGCCTTGGGGCAAAAGTGCAAATATGAGAAAGTTTAGGGGCAAAATAGTAATTTTGCCAAAGTATGATTTAAGAGTCAATTTAGTCAATGTGAGTATTAAATGATCTATTTATGACTATAGATCAAGAAAAACGAAGCCCGAATCGAAACCGAGGCAAGAACAAGGTCGAGGACTAAATTGCAAACTTAGCTACATTTTGTATATTGAGGTAAGTTTGTATGATTTCTAAGCTTTATGATTTATATCATTGAATTTCTTAGTATAATGTACAATGTTATTATGAAAATGTTTAATGTTATGTTAAACAAAGAAATTAATGAAATCAAGCATGAGAAAGCTCCAATTGAAGTTGAATAGCTTAGGATACTCAATCTACCACATGAAACAAGAAAGTCCGTATAAGACCAAGCCGAGGCATGACATCGGCAAGCAAGCAAGATATCATGTAAGTCCAAGGCAAGCTTGGCATTGAGTAAGTTATCATGTAAGTCTAAGGCAAGCTTGGCATTGAATAAGTTATCATGTAAGTCCAAGGCAAGCTTGGCATTGAGTAAGTTATCATGTAAGTCCAAGGCAAGCTTGGCATTGAATAAGTTATCATGTAAGTCCAAGGCAAGCTTGGCATTGAGTAAGTTATCATGTAAGTCCAAGGCAAGCTTGGCATTGAATAAGTTATCATGTAAGTCCAAGGCAAGCTTGGCATTGAATAAGTTATCATGCAAGTCCAAGTCAAGCTTGGCATTGAGTAAGTTACCATGTAAGTCCAAGGCAAGCTTGGCATTGAAAAGTTACCAAGAGAAAGAGATCACATATAAGTCCAAGTTAAGGCATGGCATTGGTGAGAACAAGAAAGACTTCGTATAAGTCCATGTTAAGTCATGGCCTCGAAATTTAGATGAGATTTAGTATCCTCGGTTATTCATATAAATTCATTGGGAAAACGAGTTAAGCTCCAAAGAGATAACAAGAAAGCTAAGTAAGTAAGGTTATTATCAAGTGAAAAAGAATATTATTCATGTTATGAATGATGAATTAGAAATTATGAGTATTATGTTCAAGTATCTTTGATCAATGTGATCTAGTGATACAGTACTTTTTGCCTATCAAGTATGAGACTAGTAAGTTTTATGAGTTATGTAAGAATCAAGTATGAGTAAGTAAGCTTTATATAGCTGAATTTATGATGCCATTGTTTATATCAAACGGTCTATATTAAGTAAGAATGTTGCTATGTGTATTATGCAAACTTACTAAGCTAAATGCTTATGTCTTTCATTCTTTCTTTCCATGTAGTCCCATAAGCTAATATCGAGGATCACCGTCATCGGACTCAGAGCACACTATCAATCGCTATTTTGGTATAGCCAAGTTGTTTTATTAAGTATGGCATGTATAGGTAGCATTACATTTTGAGTAAATGTTTTAAGAAGAGCCAAAGTATAGGCTATTAAGTTTGTTATTCTTTTGTATATGGCTAAGTGATTGGCCAAGTGTGTATGTTTATAATTATCAATGAAGCATGTAGTATTATTCAAGATGATGTAGTATTGATTTGTAGAAATGAGTATGAATTGTATCTTAATTTCAGGATGGCAATTGGCTTGGTAAATAGCCTCTAAGTGCCCACACGGTTAGACACACGGGCGTGTGTCTAGGCCGCATCGTGAAACCGCACCTTAGTCTTATAAGTAAGAATAGGCCACGGACTAATCCACGGTTTGTGTGTTAAGGCCGTGCATGACACACGGTTAGAACATGGGCGTGTGCCCGGTCGTGTGAAATAAGTCAGTATATCAAGATGTAGTACACGGTCTAAGTCCACGGGCGTGTCATGGCCGTGTGGAAATTGGCGAATCTGAATTTTTTAGGCACAGTGCGAGGACATGGGCGTGTATGCCTATGCACTGGCAGGCGTGTCTTATATTTACAGCGTGTAACCCCTGTTTCAAAGAAAAGTTTTTGATAAGGTTTGAAAGTTTACCAAGATGCGAGTTTAAGGCCTCGTGAGGCCCATGAAATGTACGAATTGTTTAAGAATGAGAAGTTTTAATTTCTGAACAAAATTTTATAGCCTGCAATGACATGATTTAGTAAGTTCAAGCATAGTAATGTCTCGTATCCGGTCTGAGCCTCGGACTCGGGTATGGGGTGTTACATTTAATGGTATCAGAGCTACGGTTTAGTCGGTTCTAGAACTAGCGTAGCATGAGCATGAGTCTAGCTATACATGCCATACGTAAGAATGTTTTTATAATGATAGTGTGACGACTCCTGACGACTTAAATTATGTTTATATATTTAGTAAATGGATCCTGAAAGAGATATGGCGGATGAAGTAGAAAGTAACGCGCCGGCTCCCGCTGAAGGGACGGTGCCGAACGAGAATGAGAATAGACCCACTACGGTGAGTCAAGAATGAGGAGAAGGGGGTAGAGAAGCCTTCCTCCATATGATGAATACGTGGTATTCAGAGTTCGTTCGTACGAACCCGAATGCACAACCCCCTCCACCCCCGCCTATTCCTCATCCTATCCCAGTAGCCCCTCAAGTAATAGAGGTGGCAAGAGGAGTTAAGCCTCCAGTTGATAGGATTAGGAAATATGGGGCTGAAAAATTCCGGGCTAGAAAAGATAACGATCCGGAAAGAGCTGAATTATGGCTAAAAAAATACCATCAGGGTATTTAATGAGCTGTCATGTACATCTGAAGAGTGCATGAAGTGCGTAGTTTCTCTTTTAAGAGATTCTGCCTATCAATGGTGGAACACCTTGGTATCAGTAGTCCCAACAGAGAAGATCACGTGGGAATTTTTCCAAGAAGAGTTTAAGAAAAAGTATATCAGTCAAAGATTTGTAGATCAGAAAAGAAAAGAATTTTTAGAGTTCAAGCAAGGCAAGATGTCGGTGACCGATTATGAGCATGAGTTTGTGCGACTCAGTAAATACGCTCGAGAATGCGTGTCCACCGAGGCCATCATGAGCAAAAGATTTGAAGATGGGCTAAATGAGGACATCAAACTGTTTGTTACTGTCCTAGAATTGAAAGAATTTGTTGTGCTAGTTGAAAGGGCTTGTAAAGCCGAAAAGCTAGTAAAAAAGAAGAGAAAGTCTGAAATTGAGTCTCGTGACTCTAGAAAGAGACAGTGGAATAAGTCATTCCAATCCTCATCCAAGAAGTCAAGAGATTTCCCTACCCGGTCGGCTACTTCCATTGGGTTTTCAAAGAAAGACAAGAGTAAACAGTATTTGGGAAATAAAGCACAGACTACTTCAGTCGCTAGTGTGGGGAACTTTCAAACTGAAAGACCCAAATGCCCATAGTGTGGCAGACGTCATCTTGGAGAATGCCGAGCGCACGAAAATGCATGTTTTAGATGTGGTTCCAAGGCCACTACATAAAAGATTGTCCAGAGACAATGAAAGAAGAGAGAGATCAGAACCCGAGATCCGGGAGTATGGTCAGAGGAAGACTGCAGAGAAACCCATGAAGTGGGGCAAGAGGAAAAGGCAACCTTAGAGAGCAGGCCACGAGACCCGAGGGTAGGGCACCTACACGGACTTATGCCATTCGCGCTCGTGAAGAGGCATCTTCCCATGATGTTATCACGAGTACCTTTTCTCTTTATGATTTCAAAGTTATTGCTTTAATAGATCCCGGATCCACACACTCTTACATTTGCCTGAAATTAATATCCGATATGAGCATGCCTGTAGAGTCTACAGAATTTGTGATTAAAGTGTCTAATCCTTTTGGCAAGAGTGTGTTAATTGATGAAGTATGTAAAGATTGTCAGTTAATGATTAAAGGTCACTGTTTTAAAGAAAACCTTATGTTGTTACCATTTGACGAGTTTGATCTCATTCTCGATATGGACTGGTTAACTGCCCATAATGTAATAGTTAATTGTGGGAAGAAATACATTGAAATGAGATGTGAGGATAGGGACACCCTTCACATAGAATCAGATGAACAGAGTAGATTGTCAGAATTGATTTCTCACATGACGGCACAGAGATACATGAGAAAGGGGTATGAAGCATATTTGGCTTTCGTGATGAATAAAAAAGAAACAGAGTTAAGGATTGAGTCAGTGCCAATAGTATGTGAGTACGTGGATGTGTTTCCTGAGGAATTGCCAAGACTACCACCAGTTAGAGAGGTTGAGTTCGGCATTGAGCTAGCTCTCGGTACTGTACCAATATCTATTACTCCTTACAGAATGGCTCCAACGGAGTTGAAAGAGTTGAAGATACAGTTGCAAGAGTTAACAGACAAAGGCTTTGCAAGGTCAAGTTGTTCTCCCCGGGTGCTCCGGTTTTATTTGTGAAAAGAAGGATGGCACTATGAGATTGTGCATAGATTACCGTCAGCTTAATAAAGTGACAGTAAAGAACAAGTAGCCATTGCCAAGGATCGGTGATTTGTTCGATCAATTGAAAGGAGCCACCGTGTTCTCTAAGATAGACTTGAGATCGGGGTATTACCAGTTAAGAGTAAAGGAGTGGATGTATCCAAGACGGCTTTTCGAACAAGGTATGGGCATTATGAATTTTTAGTCATGCCTTTTGGTTTGACCAATGCTCTGCGGTATTCATGGACTTAATGAACCGCATCTTTAGACCATACCTTGACAAGTTTGTAGTCGTTTTTATTGACGACATACTGATTTATTCCCGAGATGAGAATGAGCATGCTGAGCACCTACGGATAGTTTTACAGATTCTTGAGAAAATCAATTGTATGCCAAATTCAAGAAAAGTGAGTTTTGGCTCAATGAAGTAGGATTTACAGGGCATATTGTCTCAGGAGAAGAGGTTCGAGTAGACCCAAGTAAGATCTCGGCTATTACAGATTAGAAACCGCCGAGGAATATCTCGAGGTTAGAAGTTTCTAGGCCTAGCCAGAAAGCTATTATAGACGATTTGTCAAGGGGGTTTTCCATGATTGCAACCCGATGACGACGGTTGTTCTGAGAAAAATGTGAAGTTCGAGTGGGATGAAATATGCCAACAAAGTTTTGAAAAATTGAAAGCATTATTGACAGAAGCTCCAGTTTTAGTACAACCTGAGACGGGGAAAGAGTTCATAGTTTACAGCGATGCATCCTTAAATGGATTAGGCTGTGTACTTATGCAAGAAGGCAAAGTTATTGCTTATGCCTCATGAGAAGAATTATCCGACGCATGATTTAGAGTTGGTTGACATAGTCTTCGCATTGAAGATATGGAGACATCACCTATATGGTGAGAAATGTCGAATTTTCACTGATCATAAAAGTTTGAAGTACTTGATGGCGCAGAAAGAGTTGAGCTTAAGACAACGGAGATGGTTAGAGTTGATAAAAGATTCTGAGATGGTCATTGATTACCATCCCGGGAAGGCGAATATGGTCGCCGACGCTTTGAGCAAAAAATCCTTATTTGCATTAAGGGCAATGAATTCACGAATCACTTTGTCCGACGATGGTTCTATTCTAGTTGAGTTGAGAGCTAGACCAATATTCCTCCAAGAGATCATTGAAGCTCAAAAAGAGGATAGTGAATTGCAAGTTCAGAGAGATCAGTGCGAGACAGATGTTGAGTCAGACTTTCGGATTAGTCCCAATGGAAGTCTGATGTTCAAAGACAGAGTTTGTGTACTAAGAAAAGAAGAGCTTATTTAGAGAAGTTTGTATGAGGCCCATAATGGATGTTTATCTGTACATCCGGGTAGTACCAGGATGTATAATGACTTGAAGCAATAGTATTGGTGGCCGAGAATGAAGAAAGATATTTCAGAATTTGTTTCCAAATGCTTGATTTGTCAATAAGTAAAGGCTGAACACCAAGTACCTTCGGGTTTGCTTCAACCCATTTTAGTTTCGGAGTGGAAATGCAACCGTATTACTATGGATTTTGTAACGGGTTTACCATTGTCTCTGAGCAAGAAAGATGTCGTATGGGTTGTAGTTGATAGACTCACGAAATTAGCCCATTTTATACCTGTACGAGTTGATTACTCCCTCGACAAGTTGGCAAACTTGTATGTTTCAGAAATAGTAAGACTTCATGGAGTTCCCTTGTCAATCATATCGGATAGAGATCCGAGATTCACATCCAGGTTTTGGAAGAAGTTACAAGAGGCCTTGGGTACAAAGTTGAACTTTAGTACGGCCTTTCACCCTCAATATGACGGTCAGTTAGAGAGGTTAATTCAAGTACTCGAGAATATGCTCAGATGTTGTATTCTTGAATTCCGAGGCAGTTGGGAAAAGTTTCTCCCATTAGTAGAGTTTGCCTACAATAATAGTTTTCAGTCGAGCTTAAAGATGGCGCATTATGAAGCTTTATATGGGCGTAAGTGTCGAACGCCTCTATATTGGACCGAACTTAAAGAAAACCAAATTCACGGGGTTGATTTGGTTAGAGAAGCTGAAGAGAAAGTGAAAGTGATATGAGAAAGTTTATAAGCTACATCAGACAGACAGAAGTCCTATTCGGACTTAAAGAGAAAAGAGATAGAGTATCAAGTCGGAGATAAAGTTTTCTTGAAAGTGTCACCTTGGAGAAAAGTTCTCAGATTTGGCCGAAAAGGCAAGTTGAGTCCATATTTTATTGGACCGTATGAGATTACCGAGAAGGTTGGGCCTGTAGCTTACAGATTGGCTTTGCCATCAGAGTTAGAAAAGATACATGATGTGTTTCACGTGTCAATTTAAGACGCTACCGATCAGACCCTTCGCATGTAATTCCCCAGTCAGAGGTAGAGATTCATCCCGACATGACTTATGGTGAAGAACCAGTCAAGATATTAGCTCGAGAAGTGAAGCAGCTAAGAAAGAAAAGTATTGCCTTAGTGAAAGTATTGTGGCAAAGACATGGAATAGAAGAAGCCACATGGGAACGGAAGAGAGTATGAGAAACCAAGATCCAAACCTTTTTCTTTGGTAAGATTTTCAAGGACGAAAATCCCTAAGGGGGAGAATTGTAACAGCCCGATTTAGGGCCTAGTCGGAATAGTGGTGCGAGGCCACAAATCCGAGGTGAATTTATGAGTTTTTAAGATTTATGTCATGTTTACATGTTAGTGTGAAAGTTTCATGAAGCAAATTTTCTAAATTGAAGTTGAAGGGTCAAAAAGGACTAAATTGCAAAAGTTACAAATTATGAGTTTCTAGAAGCATTTTGTATGAAATAGCTCTAGAATAGAAATTATGAGTCCTTAAATAGCAATTTGCCCAAATTATAATTTTTGGACAAAATTGGAAATGAGTTAGTAAATGGTGATATTTTTAAGAGAAAGACATTTTGGTCATTTACCTATTAAATGATTAATAAAGGAAAAAGATGACAAAAATCATTATCATCTTCTTCCTCATTGCCGAAATTTTCAAAGAAATCATAGCTATGGTTTGCTCATCTTTCAAGCTTGCTAGTAAGTTCATCTTAGTCCCGTTTTTAATATTCTTCGTGTTTTTGAAGTTCTCGTATTATGAATTAGCTATTTTTAGCTATAAAATGAGCTAAGATGCATGTTCAAAAATCTAACCATGTATGACATGCTTGTTAAATGATGTTTCATGGAAGATTATGAGAGTTTGATGTTAGATAAACATCTTTTCCTTAATGAATTTCATGAAAAATGAATATAGGGACTAGGTTGTAAAAGTTTTGAGATTTCTCATACATAGTAGAAATAGTGAGAATTGATGGTTGTCATAGTAGACAAAACGAGTCAGCTAAGCATGAAGTTTAAGAAAGTTGAATGAGAATCATTTTATGAGCCTTGGGGCAAAAGTGCAAATATGAGAAAGTTTAGGGGCAAAATAGTAATTTTGCCAAAGTATGTTTTAAGAGTCAATTTAGTCAATGTGAGTATTAAATGATCTATTTATGACTATAGATCAAGAAAAATGAAGCCCGGATCGAAACCGAGGCAAGAACAAGGTCGAGGACTAAATTGCATACCTAGCTACATTTTGTATATTGAGGTAAGTTTGTATGATTTCTAAGCTTTATGATTTATATCATTGAATTGCTTAGTATAATGTACAATGTTATTATGAAAATGTTTAATGTCATGTTAAACAAAGAAATTAATGAAATCAAGCATGAGAAAGCCCCGATTGAAGTTGAATAGCTTAGGATACTCAATCTACCACATGAAACAAGAAAGTCCGTATAAGACCAAGCCGAGGCATGGCATCGGCAAGCAAGCAAGATATCATGTAAGTCCAAGGCAAGCTTGGCATTGAGTAAGTTATCATGTAAGTCTAATGCAAGCTTGGCATTCAATAAGTTATCATGTAAGTCCAAGGCAAGCTTGGCATTGAGTAAGTTATCATGTAAGTCCAAGGCAAGCTTGGCATTGAATAAGTTATCATGTAAGTCCAAGGTAAGCTTTGCATTGAGTAAGTTATCATGTAAGTCCAAGGCAAGCTTGGCATTGAATAAGTTATCATGTAAGTCCAAGGCAAGCTTGGCATTGAATAAGTTATCATGTAAGCCCAAGGCAAGCTTGGCATTGAATAAGTTATCATGTAAGTCCAAGGCAAGCTTGGCATTGAGTAAGTTACCATGTAAGTCCAAGGCAAGCTTGGCATTGAACAAGTTATCAAGTAAGACCAAGGCAAGCTTGGCATTGAAAAGTTATCAAGAGAAAGAGATCACATATAAGTCCAAGTTAAGGCATGGCATTGGTGAGAACAAGAAAGACTTCGTATAAGTCCATGTTAAGTCATGGCCTCGAAATTTAGATGAGATTTAGTATCATACGTTATTCATATAAATTCATTGGGCAAACGAGTTAAGCTCCAAAGAGATAACAAGAAAGCTAAGTAAGTAAGGTTATTATCAAGTGAAGAAGAATATTATTCATGTTATGAATGATGAATTAGAAATTATGAGTATTATGTTCAAGTATGCTGATCAATGTGATCTAGTGATACAGGTACTTTGTTTGCCTATCAAGTATGAGACTAGTAAGTTTCATGTGTTATGTAAGAATCAAGTATGAGTAAGTAAGCTTTATATAGCTGAATTTATGATGCCATTGTTTATATCAAACGGTCTATATTAAGTAAGAATGTTGCTATGTGTATTATGCAAACTTACTAAGCTAAATGCTTATGTCTTTCATTCTTTCTTTCCATGTAGTCCCGCCAAGCTAATATCGAGGATCACCGTCATCGGAGCTCGGAGCACACTATCAATCGCTATTTTTGTATAGCCAAGTTGTTTTATTAAGTATGGCATGTATAGGTAGCATTACATTTTGAGTAAATGTTTTAAGAAGAGCCAAAGTATAGGCTATTAAGTTTGTTATTCTTTGTTATATGGCTAAGTGATTGGCCAAGTGTGTATGTTTATAATTATCAATGAAGCATGTAGTATTATTCAAGATGATGTAGTATTGATTTGTAGAAATGAGTATGAATTGTATCTTAATTTCAGGATGGCAATTGGCTTGGTAAATAGCCTCTAAGTGTGACCACGGTTAGACACTGGGCGCAGTCTCAGGCCGCATGTAAAACTGCACCTTATTCTTATAAGTAAGAATAGACCACGGACTAATCCCACGGCCGTGTGTTAAGAAGTGTGCATGAAACACTGGTTAAAACATGGGCGTGTGCCGTGGTGTGAAATAAGTCAAGTATATCAAGATGTAGTCTGTGGTCTAAGTCCACAGCGTGTCATGGTCGTGGTGGAAATTGGCGAATCATTGAATTTTAGGGCACGGTCCGAGGACATGGGTGTGTATGCCTATGCACGGCGTGTCTTATATTACAGTGCATGTAACCCCTGTTTCAAAGAAGAGTTTTTCGATAAGGTTCCGAAAGTTTACCAGTACGAGTTTAAGGCCTTGTAGGCCCATGAAATGTACGAATTGTTTAAGAATGAGAAGTTCTAATTTCGGAACGAAATTTTATAGCCCGTAATGATATGATTTAGTAAGTTCAAGCATAGTAATGTCTCGTATCCGGTCTGAGCCTTGGACTCGGGTATGGGGTGTTACATAAATAACAAGTGAAGTCTAGGTGGATTCTTCCTCGGGTATTGTCTTAATCAATTAGTTTTTCTCACAAGTATTTTCCCCAATTCGTTCTCTGTGTCTTAGCGTCTTTAGCTTAGTAGTTAGTTAATAAACAACAAATCCCTTAATTCTTAGGCTAAATAATAAAAAGAAAGTCAGTATTAGTACTTTTGGTTCCTTTGGGTTCGACATTCCGGTCTTGCCACTAAGCTATACTACTATTCGATAGGTGCGCTTGCCTCAATCGTGGTGATAGTTAGTTTATAGGTTAGATCATTCATTTTATAAATATTAAGGCTCTCGACACACGATCAAGGACCTCCAATTTAAAATTTCATAGAAATTAGACACCTCTAGCTTCTAGAACTCAAGTTTTACACTTTTTACGATTTAGTCTTTTTGACTAAATTGAGTGCCCAAACATCGAAATTTTCAAACGAAATTTTCACTAAATCATTCCGTGAAATTGCTGACCATAAAAATGTAATAGAAAATATATTTTCTTACGTCAAATTTGTGGCCCCGAAACCACTGTTCCAACTAGACCCAAAATCGGGCTGTTACAGTCCCGACTCGATCTAATACTCGTATTGGGCCTCGAAGGTCCATTTAAGGGACATTACAAATGATGTTGGTTAATGAATAGTGATTGACATGAAATGTCTGTAAATGTTTTGAAAGTTCCAGTAATGCCCCGTAACTTTGTTCCGGCGACGGATACAGGTTAGGGGTGTTACATTTAGTGGTATCAGAGCTATGGTTTAGTCGGTTCTCTGACTGAACGTAGCATATGTGGAGTCTAGTAATATATGCCATTATATAACCTGTGATAGTGTGATATCTCCCGATTCTGATGAAAATTATTTTACAAATAGATAGAGATGCTTTCCAATTGAGCTAATTTCGATGACTTCGAAAGAGATACTCAAGTATCTAAGTAAAATGTTTCTGATGATGAAATAGAATTCAAAAAGGTATGGATAGATGTTTTATAGTACATGAAAATGATAAATGTTATGTTATATGAGCATATATATGAAAGTAAAATTTTGAGGCTTACGATCTCTACCCCTTTACCAGTATAGTGTTATACAATGAAATTCACAAGATTTATATGGATTAAGCTCATGAAAGTGGAACTGAAGAGTTCAAAGGCTGAGTGACTAATGATGTAGTCAAAATGAGAACAGGTTAATAAGTAAAGACAGTATTAAAGAGATATCAGATTTTTCAGAGGATTATTCTGAATATGCGATGTCATTGTTAAGGAAGAAGTTGTTCGTGAGTAAACGACTTATCCAGATATGATATTTAAAGAACAGATTAGCCAGAAATTCTTCTGAATTGACTCTTTTAGTGAACTGAATAATGTAAGATTATTGATGACTTTATTGGTCAGTGGAATAGTGATAAAATTGCAAAGATATTTGAATACAGCTGTTATAATTGAATATATTATAGCAACATCTCCTAGGTACTCTATAAGTTCTGTTATTCTCAGAGGCATATGAATTTGTTCATGTTTAGATGCAATATTTGTCGTATTGAAAGTCTAGTAAATCATGATAGATGAATTACAGTAAGTCTGGTTAATTCATGAGTGGTATTGCTCTATCATACTTGGGCTTTCTAATTCATCATGATTGATATAAGATATGATGATAAGGTTCATGTGATGTTATTTTCTACTTCTACTGATTGAAGCCCTGAATTACGAATATGCAAAATTATATTATCCTTGTCACAGTTGTTTCTACTGAGTATGTGTGATATTTCTCTTCTAAATTTTCTCTGAGACATCATCAATCTCTTTATTATTTTAACATGGTTTGTCTATGAAAGATATTCATTGGTCAGTGGTAACTATACTTACCACTGTTATGAATCCTGACTTGATCATGGGAGTTTCGTGATAGAGATCACAGATTATAGAAACTAAATTACTGCATTGGTTATTCTTGGGGCCACTTTCGATTCTTTCTCTTATAAATTGAGGTACACTATTGATATTGAAGTGTTGCTTTATCTGTACGGCTGAAATGTCAGTCATATTATTGCACAATGGTTTAAAATTTATCTGATGGTTGTGGCTTTGGAAAAACTCAAAACTTCAATGCAAATAATTGAAATAGCTACGTTGATGACCCAGTTATTATGAAAAAGATGTAAGATTTGAATGGACTGACAAATGTTAGTAAAGCTTTGATCAGTGGGAAGCCCTGATGACCGAAGCATCAGATCTGGTTCAGTCTGAATCGGGTAAGAAATTTATTATTACAGTGATACATCATTGAATGGATTAAAGTGTGTTTTGATGAAGAAAGGTAAAGAAATGGTCTATACTTCCATCCAGATAAAACTATAGGAAAAAAATTACCAGAAATATGATCTTGAGTTGACAATTATTGTGTTTGCACTGAGAATTTGGTAATAGTATCTGTATGGTGAAAATATCATATAAGTACTGATCATAAAAATTTGAAGTATTTGATGTTACTAAAATATTTGACTTTGAGATTTTGTATATGGCTTGAATTATTGAAAGACCCTGATTTGGGTAATTGATTATCATTCTGGAAAGGTAAATATAGTTGCTGATATGTTGAGTAGAAAATTCTTTTTTTGCTTTATGAGCAATAAATACTCGATTGTTATTGTCTGATGAAAGAATAATTTTAGCCGAGTATAGAGCTTAACTGATGTTTCTACAACAGAACAGTGAAACTCAAAAAAGTGATATTGAGTTGTGGGTTAAATGAATACAGTGTGAAATAATTGTTGATTCAGAATTTTAGAATAGATTCGATAAATTTTTGTTATTCAGAGGCAGAGCCTGTGTACTTAAGAATTTAGAACTTTTACAGAAAATTTTATACGAATGATTACAGTGGTACTATGTCTGTTTATCTGGGAAATGATACAATGCACAATGATTTGAAAAAGATTTATTGGTAGCCGGAATGAAATGTGGTATTTCTGAAATTATATTTAGATGTTGGATGTACCAGCAAGATAAGAATGAAACTTTCAAGATGGTTATAGTAAGTGAAAATACCGAAATGGAAATGGGACAAAGTTACTATGGATTTTATATCAGAATTCTCCCTGACCATGAAAAAGAAAGATACTATTTGAGTAATTGTCGGTTGTTCGACGAAGCCTGCACATTTTATCCTGGTATGAATGGATTTCTCACTTGATAGATTGCTTGAATAACCTGTTTTTGAAATTGTTAGATTTCATGGTGTGCTAGTTTCTGTTATTTCTGATAGAGATCTACAGTTGATATTCTGATTCTGAAACAAGTTACAATAAACTCTGGGTACATGGTTACATTTTAGTATGGTATTTCATCCTCAAATGGATGATCAATCTGAACATATGATTCAGATTTTGGCAGATATGCTTCGATGTTGTTTACTTGAATTTGAAGATAATTGAGAAAAGTATTTGTTGGGTTGAAATTACTTATAACAGTTAACAGTCACATATAAAATTATACTGTATGAGGCTTTATATGGTCACAAATGTAAAACTCCGATGTCTTGGACGGAGTTCAGTGAGAAAATATACATGTGGTAGTTTTGATTCGTTGAACCCAAAGAGAGATGAAAGGGACCTGAGATAGTTTAAAAGCAATATTTGATCATCAGGAATCCGATGTGGATCTAAAATGAAAAGAAATAGAGCTTCTGATGGTGACAAAGTATTTCTGGAGATTCACCAAGAAAGAAAGTTCCCCAGTTTGCCCGTAAAGGCAAATTAAGTCTGTGGTTTATCAGGTCATAAAGATTATTGAAAAGAATTGGACTGGTTTCGTGTTGATTGGTATTATTATCAGAGTTCTACAGAATTCATAATGTTTTTATGAGTATATGTGTTGTGATAGAATCGATCAGACCCATCATCTGTTATTGCTTTGATAAATGTTAAATTCAACTTGGCATGACTTACAACGAGTGACTGGTTGAAATTCTGACATGTGAAGTGAAAGAAACGAAAAGTATAAAGCTATCTTTAGTGAAAGTTCTTGGACAATGATATGATATAGAGAAAGTTATTTGGGAACCAGATAGAAACATGAGAAAGTAATGCCTGAATCTTCTTACTGGTAAAATTTTCGAGGACGAAAATTTCTTAAGGGGGGAGAGTTGTAACAGCCCAAATTTCGGTGAAATCGGAACAGTGGTTTCGGGACAACAAATTCGAGTCGAAAAAAAAATTTATTTTTATTTTATTATATGATCCATATTATACTAGAAATGTCGTGTGAAAATTTTGAAAAGAAAATTTTACCGATTATGTGCTTAATTACGAGAAGGACTAAATCGCATAAAATTCAAAAGTTGGATTCTAGCAGCTAGAAGGATCAAATATTCAAAACTTAATGTCCTTATATGGTAATTAGACCATTAAGAAAAGTATGTAGATTTTTCTTGGTGACTCATCCATGGAAAATGAGAAAAAGGCTAGGGACTAAATTGGAAAGTAAAAATTTTAATTAATTAAAATATGATAAAATAGATATCATCTTATTTTCTCATCTTGTTCCCCAAAAATAAAACATGGAAACCCTAGAAGAGAGAGAAGATACTTTCATGGCCAATTTGGGTAAGTTTCCTTGTCCAAACTTTAGTACTTTTGATATTTTTGGAATCGGGATAGCTTAATCACTCTATTTGGGGGATTAATTTGAAAAGTAATCAAATTATGAAAATGGGTCATGGATGTATATGCTGGAAATTATAATTTTATGGTAGAAAATGGAAGATTATTGATAGATAAACAACTTTTACAAAGTGATTTTTGATGAAAACATGATTTAAGGACTAAAATGAAAAGTTGTAAAATTTGATGAAAAATTCTGAAATTTTATGAATATATGTGCTGTAAAATTTGTAATGGGGCTTTGGTTAGGCTTGGAATAGGGAGTAATTTGCACAAGTTTCATTTTCCGAGCCTAGGGACAAAAATAGAATTTGTGGAAAAGTTAGAGGCAAAATAGTAATTTTGCCTAGGATGAAAATTTAGTCCACATGAATGTAAAAAATATGATAAATTGATGTTAAATTTACTCGTATAGATCCGGATAGACCAAATTCAGAGTTAGAACGAGGAATGAGGAAAATATCAGATTAGTAGATTTTACGTACACGAACCTTTGTCGAGGTAAGTTTGTGTAACTAAATTGTATATGTTTTTATGCTTGATTTAAATGTTGTTTTTGTGACTTTTATCAATGTCATAAATATGTGAAATGATCACCTACTCGATATAGCCCGATAAATGAAAATGCCCGATAAAATGGTAAATGAATAAAATGTTACTCGTATGCTTGACATGAATGTGGAATGTGTTTTACTTGAATTACATAAATGTTACGGAGGTATTAAATAATCAAATGCCCGATAATTCTTGAAAAGTGTTTAAATCCCATTTGAATAAATGGAAAATCGATGGATATGTGATTTCTCGAAATGAAAGAGGTCCTGCATTTGTTGCGGATAGGATTTAGCTAGGATGAGTAATCCTTCGGCCTCAATTCTGATAGGATTTAGCCCGGACAGCTAATCCTGATATAAGTCCTCTCAAGCATATGTTATGGATTGGATTTAGCTCGTACGGGTAATCCAAATCAAGCTCTTTAGAGCATATGACGTAAAAAGGATTTAGCCTGGACTGGTAATCCTGTTGTTTATATATACGTGGCTCAAGAGTGTACTCTCTGAAATTGTACCTTATGGGTACCATTGGACAGGAATTGGCGGATTCTGATTCGTACACCTTGAGTGTACGACCTGTGTATCCATCGATATTTCGAATAAATTCAACGGGCAAAGCTCTGATAAGGGCAAATATGAATCTAAAAAAATTTGATATGGAATGATATATATATATTATATGAAATATGACATGAAAAAGGATATTACATGAAATACAAGGAAATGATGATTTATGACTAGTGATGTATGAAAATATGAAAAGATGATAATTGTACATGGAAATTATTTGATGAGAGTGTTCATCCTTGACTCTATAATTGTACACCTTGAGTGTACTACTACTTGGTGACTTAATACTCGAATAAAATGAGTAAAGTCCTGACATGAAAAGATCTGAACTCGAAAAGAACTACTATGAAACTATACTTGTAATAATAAGAGATAATATATACATGCTTAATGAATACATGTTGTGGAAAGCATCTATGCATGGAAACTTGATTGTTGATTGAGCTTATACATATCTTGATGTTATCATGGATTACATGACTAACAAGGGCAATGAGAATGTGTGTAGGGCTTGAGGTCAAATTAAGTGAATATGCCTTACATAGTTACCTCAAGATAGGATGAATGGTAAGTTAAGTACCATGTTATACGAACTTACTAAGCATTTAATGCTTACCCCATTTTATTTTCCCCTATTTTAGAGTAAATCAGAAGCTCATTGGATTGGAAGCTCGACGGAGATCACTCACACTATCCATCGGCCCATGTCGGTACAATATGATAAATCAATTACGATTGCAATGGCATGTATAGGATATGTTGGCCATATTGGTATATAAACATAAACGATGCTTGTAATGTAGCCATTGGAATGACTAGTAATGATTGTTTTGATATACTTGTAATGTCATATTATGTTAGCCACATATATGTTAAGTAGTTGATCAAATTATGTCTAACATGAGGACATAACCAAGATAAGATTTTAAACATGTATGCATGAAATGATATGTCATGATGATGGATGGAATAATGCTTGGATTTGTTGGGTTATGAATGCAGGATGTGGTGTAGGATTATGGCAAAGATTGGGGTGAGAAATGAAGATAGGAATGGCTTTATTTTGTCCACACGGGCAGACACACGGGCGTGTGTCTAGACCGTGTGTGACACATGGCCTGGTAACATGGGCATGTGGTTAGGCCGTGTGTCCCCTACACCTTAAATTTGAGAAAATAGAATGCTCAGAATTAAGCACACTGGCAGAGACACGGGTGTGTGTCTCAGCCGTGTGGGTGACACGGCCTTGAACACAGGCGTGTGTCTTGGCCGTGTGAAACCTGCACCTAATTCGAATTGAATTAATTAACCACACAGCCTAGTACACGTGCGTGTGGAATGGTCGTGTGGCGCAAGTCAGAGAGCAACCTAAATCGAACACGGCTTGAGGCACAGGCGTGTCTAAGGGTCACACGGGCGTGTCCCTTGGACCACACGGGCGTGTGAGCCCTGAACCTTGGAAAATTTTTGAAATGTCACGAAAAAATTCTTAGAGTTTCCAATTAAGTCCCGACTCGATTCTAATGCTCGTATTGGGCCTCGAGGGTCCATTTAAGGGACGTTACGAATGATCTCGGTTAATGAATAGTGATTGTGAAACACCCCAAACCCGGCCCACGAGCTTTGACCAGATTTGGTATGTTCCTCAAGTAAACCGGTTCAAAATTCTTTTGTTACTTAGGAAAAACTTGTATGATTTTTAAAAAATATTGTTTGGGTTGGGCTTGAGTTGAAAACAAATTTATCTTATGTTAAAACCCATTTATTTAAGGTGACAAAACATTTAGAGTTAATTTTAAAAAGGAATTTACTTAAACTTTAATTGATAAAAATCCATAAACATAATAAATAAAAGAAAAATAAAGTAAACCACAATGGCCTTATTATATCAATGATCCCAAAGTAAAACTTAAAATACTTAAAATAAATTGAAAGTCCAAATCATAAATTTCTTGCTATGCATGGCCACCTTTAAGCTCCCCGCCGACCCGGTCCATTACCGCTCATCACTGAAAAATATTCCCCAAACGGGGTGAGTCAACAGACTCAATGTGTACACAACACTAAGTCATAATAGAATCAGGCATGCAAATGATACACATTCAAATCATAGAATACAATTAATGATGCATTCCCAAACCCAAACCTAATTAACCATCCGCTACACACCACCCCCGCAGTCGCCACCACACCGTGGGGACTACTAAGTCAACCCTCCATCCGCTACACACCATCGAAGGCGATCGCTGCAATGACGTGCTCATCGCCCATATAATTTGTGTCATTAGACACCATATTCAAATAATGTAACCGGTTACCAAATTCGGATAATGTAACCGAAGTTACCATATTCAAATTTTGTGACCGTAGTCACCATATTCGTTGGTGAGACCAAGTCGACACCTTCTTCCCTTTCTCATATATCCCGAATGCCTCATAAATGCATAACATACTTAATTTCTCATTATTCACATGTAACAATATACATATTCAAAATCCTATCAAAAGTAGGAAACGTACCTGGGTACTTTTACCATATTTATGGTACTTAGCCATATTCACATTCTTATGCATATTCATATATTAAAATAATTGCCATATGATATATCGAAGGTTAGTATGAGTACACACATTCTTGATAATACATTTAATTTAAACATAGCCATGAACCTATCAAAACTTAGGGTAGGGTACACACCTGATTTGCTTAACGAATTCCTTGAAATCCCGAAATCTGATCTACTGCCTTAGATCTCAAATTCCTTGAAATTCTCAAATCCCAAAATCCTTGTATCCCTCTGTCGAAATCCCTATAACTACATGTTAGATCAATTTCTAACATTTATTCACAACAAATAACCCTTAGCCGTATGTTAAATATGACTTACCTTAGATTCTTAAATCCCGAAATTCACCGAATAACTAGGGAACACGCGGCTTATGGTGTACCTTCGGGAAAAGAACTTCTCCTTCCTTGTAGTCGACACTTAGTAAATCCCGAAAGATCTCCTTACTGAAGAATTTGATGGAACTCTTGCTTGAACCCTTAGCAGTATTCGGCTATGGCTTTGATGTGGATAACAATTTCGGCTCTTGAGGCTTAGTGAGAAATCGACTAGGGCTATTGGTATCTTCGGCTTTTGATTGTGTTTGTAATAGAAGAAGAAAAGAAAAGAGAAAAAGAGAATAATGGCAGAGAAAATTCGGGCAGAGAGAAGAGGAGAAACTTTAGAGAATTTTGCAGAGGTTTTCTTGAAAAGAAAAGAATGAATGAAGAATAGCCTTACTCTTCCTTTTATAGCCAAAATTACTAGCTAGAGTCCTTTACTTGGCCACCACTCTTCTATTTTGATAGCTTTATCCCTTGATTTATCACTTTAATAAAACTTAATCCAATAATTATCTCTTATCTCTTAATAAAAATAATACTAATAATAATCCTCTTTTATCTCTTCCTTATCTATCAAAATAAAAGAAATAATATCCACATTTATCTCTTGAAAATAATCTAAAATAAATCCATTATTTATCCCTTTATTTATCCACCCTTTATCTCTTAAAAATAAAAGAATAAAAGCTCCTAATTTATAGCCATGTGCCGTCCACCTCACTTCTTCTAGAAGCAAAATAAAATTTCTTTTATTTGCTTCCCATGTGACTCAATTCAGGCCCAACACCTTGCATGTGGCGCCATTTCCAGAGGCCCTAAGTGGCATCTCCAGCCACTTTTCCAAGCCTGTTTGTGTGTCAAATTCCTCATATTATTTTTCTTAAGGCCACCTTGCCTTAGTTTTCTCTTTTTAAGCCTTAAAACTTGACATTTCTTTACATTTCCAAGTTTCCAAAAATTTTCGTTTGGCTCTTTAAACTTGACATTTCCTTACATTTCCAAGTTTCCAGAAATGTTTACTTTCCTCTTTTGAATCATTTCCACATCATTTCCTTACATCCCCTAGTTTCCAAAAATGTTCACTTTCCTCTTTTAAACTTAACGTTTCCAAAGCATTTCCTTACATTTCCTTACATTTCCATACATTGCATTACATTTCCATACATTTCCATGCACCTTAGGGTTCCTAGAACTCCTCAGAACACATCCAACACACCCACTGAGCCCACTATCTCATGAATTACACACGAACGCATAACCCCTAATCTAGGATGTTACAGTTTGACATGAAATATGTATGTAAATGTTCCAAAAGTTCTAGTAATGCCCCGTAACTCTGCTCGGGCGACGGATAGGGGTTAGGGTGTTACAACTTAGTAGTTATGTAACACCCCAAACCCGGCACACAAGCCCTGACCGGATCTGGCATGTCACTGCGGAAAACGTTTGAAAATACTCTTGCTTAAAAGTAAATACCATTAAAAATTTGTTGCCTTTAATAAAACATTTCCGTAATTTAAAACATTCTTAAGTAAAAATCAAGTTGTTATAAAAATATCCGGATTAAAACTTTAATAAATATTTTCTAGTATAAAATTGCCGAAAATTTAAACATTTCCAAATATTAATTTAAAAGTCATCCAGCTTAAACATAATAAAATGCTCAAATACTTTAACTGGGCCTTATTACAATAATTACTTAAACCAAAGTACTTAATAATAAACTGATTGAAATAATCAAAACGTCTTCTGCATGGGCCACCTCGTATGCACTCCAACCCGGTCCGATCATCATATCACCTGCGATGTTTAAAAGTTTGGGTGAGTCATACAGACTCAGTGTGTAATTAAACCACTGAATTCCACCCACATGTTAACCACATAATTACCCACATGTCAGATATTAATGCAACATTATTTACATGAGTTCACTTATTTGGCTTAGCCCATATCTATATCAATAGAGTTCACATATTGGGCTTGGCCCATAACCATATCACATTCTTATAATAGTGTAATTAACCACATGTTTCCACATACTGGGCTTGGCCCATTACCACATTGAATCCACTTCACATACTGGGCTTGGCCCATTTCACATTAATCCACATCACATATTGGGCTTGGCCCATTTCCACATATATTCACAATCAAAGTTATGCAATTATGAAGCCCAACCTAGCCTAGGGTCCATCCTCTACACACCCCCTTATCCAGCCTACCACACACCAGGGGATTATTAAATCACCCTCTCCGTTTTACTCCAATATGGCAACAAATGCCGTCCACGCGAACTTAATCGCAAATAATCCACAACGCGACCTCAGTCAGCGCCAATCCACGATGTAGCCGAAGCTATCATCAAAACCACGATGTGCACAAAGCCATCATTAACCACGATATGGCACATAGCCTATATCAACCACGTACTCGAAGTACACCCTGTCCTTCTTTCATATCATATCCCACCCATGCACATGCAACATGTAATAGTGACATAAAAATAAATGCATGCACATGTCATTAAATGGACAATCATATTTCCATAGGCATAGTTACATTCACATCGGCACTTTCACATTCTTATCAACAGATAACACTAACCTGATTATCGATATACCCCCTTTTTAGGGTAATTACCACCTAACTACCACTACACTGGTTAGCACATAAATCACACATGCAATTATAGCAAGAACCCGGAAAATGGTGGGTTAACCACACACCTGATGACTTGGAGTTCAATACTATCGATCCCGATGCTATCACTAAGTGATACTATGGCTATCTGCCTATTTTCCTGCTTTGCTGCTGGCCCACAGCCCGGTGGCCAATCCCGAACCGCTGAGATAGCTCTTTTCTTAAACTTCGGAATAGGGACTTTCCCTTGTCCTCCTTGACTGGTATTGGCCTCCATCAAAACGCTTAATAAGATAAACTGGTTAAACCTCCAAATCATAAATCCAAGTATTTAATCTTTACCAACTAACTTACTTACCGAAACAAACTTGAGTCCCGGTTGCTCCTACCACCTGTCGAAATCCTGGAAAAATACCTCATTAATTTCGGCCCTTGTACCAATAAGTATTAGAAAGTGCCTTTAGCCGAATACTACCCTTACCTTATGCAACCGAAACTTAAAAGATCCCTAACGCTTCTTTCCTCTGGCTACACATGAGAGAACAATAAGGTCAAGGCCCTAAGTATATTCGGCCAACAAAGAGATTAGCACCAAGGCCATTCGGCTAAATAACCAAACCAAAGGGTTAACGCTTGAATCCTTACCTTTGATAACTACTCCCTCTTGTCCTAACAAAGAATCGGCCACCACAAGACTTAAGGTTTGGCTTCCGGAACTTGCAAACAAAGTAGAGAGAATGAGAGACTGAGTGATTCGGCACTGACTCCCAGATGGGGTTGGAATATTCGGCAATGGCAAGCAAAGTGTGAAGGAAGGGAGGGAAAATAAATACACAAAAGGCTATGCCCACCTTCAGTTTTGAAAGGAAAAAAAAGGGAGAAGGGAGAGTAGAAGATTCGGCCACCTAGCAAATTTGAGAGCAAAAAGGAAGAGAAGGTGCTTGGAGAAAAAGGTTTCGGCTACATAAGTGGTTGAGAGAAAACACTTGCAAATTCGGCAAAGAGAACAAATGGTAAAAAGGGTGGCCAAAGGTGAGCATCCCCCTATTTATAGAATTCGGCACTCCCTCCCCTTGAAGACTCCAAAATTCGGCCACCACCTACTAATTCAAACTAATTTGAATTAGTCCAATTCCCTAATTTACTCCTCTCAATCCATTCAAAATAGTTTGAATGGTTTCAACAATTATCTTCACTTAATCCAAATAATAATAATAATCCTATACTTAAAATAACTAAGTAGATAAATAAATAAATAAATAAACTTTATCCAATATCACCTCTTCAATTTAAAAAAATAAAAGATAAACTAATAATTATTCCCTCATCCAGCCGAATTTAAAACCAAAATTAACTTAATCTTTATCCCAATTGAAGGTCCCATGTGCCGTCCAACACCTTACCAACCTGCTGCAAAATAAGAATAAAAATAAAACTCCAATTGCAACTCCCTTGGTTCGAACCTAGAACCTCACTGCTGCAGCCCTCTCTTCCAACGCCCCAGGCCACTTTTCCCAATTGACTTTCTTGTCCACCAATGCCCAGAAAATGCTTTAAACCCTCCTTAACTCAGCCCCTTCATTTTAACGCCAATACCCAAAAAATTAAAACGCGTTGCTGCCACCTTGATTCGAACCCAAGCCCCCTACTAGCGTTATAATCAGCCCCTTCCAGTGGCGCATGGGAGCCACTTTACCAAGGCATTTCTTATGTCCAAAAACGCCTAAAATTAATCTTAAGGCCTCCCTAGCCAAACTCCCCCTTTTCACCTAAAAACCAAAAATTCTCCTAAGGCATTCTCCTATATCTTAAAGTTCTCAAGGCCCTTAAAACTCCTCCAATCACACACTGAAGCTTGCTAACACTTGAATTATGCATAAACGCATAACCCCTAAATCTGGGATATTACAAGTTACATGGCAGTGGCAAAACAGTTTTAACTATACTAGAATGACTATACTAAAATGATCATACATTGTAAATATAAAATACAGCCTAAATGCACAATACACCCCCAAACCTAAGGGATGCATTCTCCTCAATGCATGTACAAATATAAAACATGAATACGATAAGATATATATGAACAGAAAAATGGCATGGAAAAACAAATGGAATGCATGATGCAAAAAAATGAAGAAAACTTCCCTGACTTGGAGTGAAGTATGGTTACTTCATTCTTTTCTGCGGATGGATTTGCGTGCTCTAATCATATAATGCATTTTCCTTTTCATTAGGTGGATATCCTCCCCTTCTTTATCAGACTCTATGATCTCATTAATAAGATGATCAATCATAAATGAAAATAACGTTAAGAAATTAAAGATAAAAATAATAAAAGCGAAATTAAAGTAAAGAAATTAAAGAAAAGAAGGATAGAAAATTTTTTTTATGCTTTTTCCAATCCCGCAACAATTTGGAGGTTCTAAGTCTCAAAGAGATTGAGTTGCTTCTGCAACTGACTGAGTGAATTACGCACTTGTTGCTCAAACGGACTGTTGGAGATCGAAGATTTTATTGTGTCAAACGTCTTGCAAACTCTTCTTCTACTCCTATTTCTCGTAAACCAATGGCATGGCATTCTTCATTCTCATCTGCACATTTCAAAGCATCAAATACATTGAAAGTAACCTGCTGATCATTTACCCTCATATCCAGTTCACCTTTCTGCACATCAATTAAAGTCCTGTCTATAGCAAAAAATGGTCTTCCAAGAATAATTGGCACATCCTGGTCAGCTTCACATTCTAAAATAAGGAAATCTTTCGAAAAAATAAACTTATCTACTCTTACCAGCACGTCCTCAATTTTACCTTCCGAATAAGCATAGGATCGATCAACTAGTTGCAACATAACTGTAGTAGGTCTTGCTTTCCCTATTCCCAGCTTCCTAAAAATAGACATAAGCATTAAATTTATACTTGCTCCTAAATCACATAATGTCTTACCAACAAAATGATTTCCAATTAAACATGAGATAGTGAAACTCCCTGGGTCCTTCAACTTTAGAGGTAATTTATTCATCAACATTATTGTGCACCTTTCAGGGAGGAAACAATCTCAAATTCTCCCAATCTACGCTTCTTTGACAGTATATCTTTCATAAATTTCACATAATTGGACATCTGCTCCAAATCTTCAACAAGTTGTATGTTGATATGGAGTTACTTCAATACATCCAAAAATCTTTTGAACTGAACATCTTGTTTAGAATTATGGAATGGCTGAGGAAAAGGTGGAGGTGGTCGTCCTTCAGGTTGCTGATATTGTTTTGCTATGGCATTTATGTTGGCAACACAATCTTATTCTGCTGCAACAATCTTTTGCTTAGCCTTTTCAGCTGTAGTGTACTTTTCAGATGGCTTTGGATCTTTACATGGTTGTTATTCGAGTTATCCACTCTTGTCGTGGCATCTTGAGCAACGTCATCAAGCCGAGCTCTACTTCTAAGAGTGATGGTCTTGCACTGTTCCTTCTCTTGAGTTCTCGAATTCTCGGTATCGCTTGACAACGCTCCTTATGGTCTCGAATTTAAAGCATTTACTATCTGCCCCACTTGAGTTTCAAGAGCTCGAAGGGATGTAGCTTGACTCTGAATTACGGCATCATTCTTGGCCGTATATTCTTTCAACAAGACTTCATAGATGATGAAGCCAATGCCTGACCATGCTGGACATTTTGCATTGGCATAGGTTGAGTATAACAAGGCGATGCACTGATGGCATTCTATCTTGCCGCATTGTTAAAATTCTCTACACCTTGATTATTCCAACTAAAATTTGGATGCTGCTCCCACCCTAGATTGTAGGTGTTGGAATAATGGTTATTATTTCGGTTAAAATTACCCATGTAGTACACAAATGTTGGGTTTAATGGGCATTCATCAAATACATAGTCTTCACCATAATAAACATACGCTGGTTCGGCTGATTTCATCTCCTAGACTATAGTAAGCCTTTTCATTATTTTAATCATATTCGCTAAAGAAGATACCTAGGCAGTCAATGAAGTGATTGCATCAAGTTCCATGGTACCAGCAACTTTCTTAATCGTCCCAACTCTCGTGGTCGAATATTGATAATCATTGTTGGCAATCTTTTCCAAAATCTCATATGCTTCATTATAGGATTTATCCAACAGAGTACCATTTTTAGAGGCATCGGCCACCATCCTCGTATGCACATTCATTCCATTATAAAACATATCCATCTGCGTCCAGTGCTATAATCCATGAATCAGACATTTCTGAAATAATTTTTTATATTGTTCCCAAGCATCATATAGTGTTTCATCCTCTCATTGTCGAAAAGATGTGATTTCATTTCTAATCTTGGCATTCATATTTGGTGGATTATACCGTAGCAAAAATCTCTGGCAAAGATCATTCCATGATGCCACTATTCCTATAACAGCCAATTTTTTTGTGGTGTCAAAAACAGTAGTTTCGAAGCCACAAATTCGATGAGTAAGTTCATAAATATTGTTATTTAATATGTACGAGTCAAATATGATTTTAAAAAGCTTTTTGTTATGATAATTGATGTTATATAAATGATTAATTAAGTTCAAGTGGTAAGACCCTAAAGTCAAGTGGTTTTAGAAAATCAGATATTAGGACCTCGTTTCTATAAATCGAGCCGTAAATATTTTTATTAAAGTTGTATTAAAGTTTCGTTAAGAAATTTTAACGTTTTGATAGTTAATTAATTAAAAAGGACTAAATTGTAAAGGACGTAAAATTTGATCACTATTTGATTTGAGTGATTAAATGGCTTATTGAATAAAGGAAAACGGACCTAAATGGTAATTAAACCATTTAAGGATTTAGTGGACGGTTTTGGGAAACTAAAAGCATGAAATTTGGATGATATTTAAATGGACAAAATGGTAATTTTATAATTAAATTAACTAAAGAAACAAAATGCTAAATTATCATCATCTTTTTGGTTTTCTTCTCCAAATACAACCGAATGTCCATGGAAATGAAGCTAGGTTCGGCCATGATGATTTCCTCATGCATGATCAAAGATCGAGTGGAAAATAGATGAGAATGGAAATTTACCAAAAAAGCCCTTGTACTTTGACATTTCTACAATTTAGCCAGGTAAGTTTGTATGAACTATGATCACTTAAATGCTGATTAAATTGAATGTTTAATGTGTTGTTTTAATGTAAATGAATCAATATAGTCTCCAAATCCAATAAAGTCACGACGACTATCGAGCTTGTTTGAACCTTAAAAATTTGTAGGATACAAATGACATGTCATTAGGGTTACCATGTTTTCGGGTACTAGTCCTGAATGTCCTACCGATGGCTGAGGTCTGGCATTTGTTGCAGATACTCCACAATTCGTGTGAGTAGCATCGTGTAGTTTACATTCCGACCCACAGCTCGTGTGAGCAGGCCCATTTCACATGTCGTGTGAGCAATGATATACAGGAAAGGAAATGTTACAGTTATATGTTAGCCCACTTAGTGTGAGCTATCCCGCATATCCAATGATATTCTAAACGGTTCAACGGGCATGAAAAAGGAAAGGAACGGTAAATGTTCAAATGAACTCTATCATGTATTTATGAAAAGGATTGAAAAGGTAAGCTTTCACTTGGCATTATGCATATGTTCATGGAAAGGTTGAATGATTCAAATGAAATATGTTCACGTGGAAATGGATCATCATATGTTTAATTTAAGTGATTTATGTAATCGCTAACTCATGCATTGATGATGTTATTTAGGCTTGTGCCAAGGTTGTGTTCATGGTTGATTTTTATGCATATGCTTTGTAATATGCAAATGGAATAGGTAAGAAAAGGAAGTGAAACGGTAAGTTCGCTTAATAGTATAGTTATGGTAAGACCGGTAATATCGTATCCACAAGGACCAAGAGTACTAGTAGTTACTATCTTTTTGTTATTTAGCCTAAGTAATGGAGTGATTCTTTTAAACTAAAACTTAATTAAAAACACGACAACGAAAGAATTGGGAAAATACTTTTAGACAACTTATGTGATAAGCAATACCTAAGTAAGAATCCACCTAGACTTCACTTGATACTTTTGATTCATATGATTTATTCACTTGTCTTAATTCGTAGAAATCCCTGATTTATGTTAATATCTCTCTCGAGACTAAAAACAACTGACTCTAGGTTGATTAGTTGAAATCTCTTTCTAATTAAAACCCCTATTGTTGCATTAACTCGATCTACGGATTCCCTTATTAGATTTGACTCTAATCCGACAGATTTTCGTCGCCCTATGTCTAGGGTTGCAATCAACTCCGCTTAATTGTGTTGATCTACTCTTAAACAGGGACTTTTGATCCACTGAATAAGCACATTCGAACTTGAATCAATAACCTGAATTATCAAAACAAGAATAAGAACTCACAATTAAAAATAAAAATAAGTATTTATCTTATAATTCAAATAATAATAAGATCTGTCTTAGGTTTCATCCCCTTAGGTATCTAAGGGGTTTAGTTCATACTGATAGAAGGAAACATCATAGAATAAGGAAAACTACAAAACATAAGGAAACCCAAAAACTTCTAAAAAACTTGATGGGAGATCTTCAGTCTTGATGGAGGTCCTTCTTCCGAGCTACTTCTGATGGCTGTCTTCGAGTATTTTCTGCGTTCTATTCAGCATCCCCTTTTAGGTCACCCCCTAGGGTGTTTATATAGGCTTTGGAACACCTTTCTTTGCCCACAAGTAACCTTTTCCGGATAGAACTAGTCTTTGATACGGTAGGGGCACGCCCGTGTTCGATTGCCTTAGGCCGTACTCGCTCCTGCTCACCACACACGGTCGTGGGGTCTACCCGTGGATGATAGTCCAGGCCGTGGTCAATCCTGCTCGTAGCACACGGCCGTGTCCAATGGTCCAGGCCGTGTTGGATTCTAAGATAGGCCCATTTTGTCCCTTTTTGGCCCGTTTCCCATTCTTTTCGACCCCCTAAGCTCTCCTGAGGATAAAACATGAAATTAAAGGATTGGGAGCATCGAATTCATCAAATCTAATGAAAACTCATCCAAAAATAAGCTAAGCATGGGGTTAAAATATGTATAAATTATGGTTTATCAAATATCCCTACACTTAAGCCTTTGCTTGTCCTCAAGCAAAATCCTCAACTCACAATTAAAACTAACTTCCTTAATTCATAATTTTCATCAATAATGTTTCATCCTAATTCACAGATAATTCATACATTGATAATTTAACAAAAAGAGTCCTAGAGGTTCAAACAATCTAAGTCATAAATTTTTGTAGCTCGAAAACATAGGTGTTTCCCCTCATCTAAAAAATTACCTTTGATCCAAAATTGACAAGAATTGACATCCTCACTAAAGATTCACTCAAATCACTTAAAGTGTTTAAGGTTCAAATTAAGCACTCAGAAGTCAGACATGAAAAGTTAATCACATAGGCTTGCATGAAAATCAAATCTCCACCACTATAAAATGAGATGATACACAAATCAAAAGGTCTTTTAAAGGGTTGTAATGGGGCTTGGGTTAAAGGTGTGGATAAGGGCTGAATTGGAGGGTTAGTATCGAGATTAAATTGATAAATTACCTAACTAGGAAAATTGGACTAATACTGAATAATTACATTTATTGAAAACTTAATACTAATAACACGAGCTTCTTCTAAAGATAATGAAATTAACAGTTTAAACTCATAACACTAATAATGAATAAATTTCCCTCTTCTTTTTTTTAAGAACAAGTATTTACAATAATAAGATAGAATTTAACAACTAAAATAAAGAATGTAGTTAGGCAACTGATCAAATCAAATCTCGATATAAGGGTAGTCAAGAGAAATGGTGATAACAAATAAAAAATGGTTTTTTGTTTAATATTAGTGGTATATCAAGAAATGGTTGATTAGGCTTCAAAGGGGTTCACTAGGGGTTAATTATGAAGGTAGGCTTTTAATGGAGTAAGTGGGTTAAAACCTAGGTGCCTTTATCATTTCAGTATTTCAAATCAAAGGTGTGGTCTCGACATGTATGATCGAAGCAAGTTCTAGAATAACAAATCAATGTTGACATAATCATAACCAACAATAAAGTGAGCAAGAAAAATATATGCTCTAAAAGGCTCAAAATCTCACAAAAATTATGGTTTTTGATGTCAACCTTGAAAATTTCAAACTTCAAAGTAATATTTAAATGTAGGAAAACAACCTAAAAAATTTAATTTTATTCTGAAAATAGACTTATCATGCTTGTTTCTCTAATGTCTTAAAGTTTAAACCACCAATGCACAATTACCTATGACTTAATCCGAAACATATCAATGAAAATCATAAATCAATCGAAGTTTCATTCTAATAGCAATATGAGCAAATTACTTAAAAACAAGGCATAATTAAGGGATTTTTTGATAATCAATTAAATAGCCTCCCTACACTTAAGATGTACATTGTCCTCAATGTACAAAGATATATAATGACAATATAATAAGAATATCATAAGAGATGAAGAGAAGTGAAACTTCCTGAATTTTGGATGAAATCCATGGAGTAGTTGACGCGGAATTGTAGATATAGCAAAGTGAAGTGCATAATTCTGAGCAACTATTAAGAACATAAACACAACTGTGGAATAAGGTTACGAGATTACTCGATTAGGAATGATTATAAAAACTATAATAAAGTATAAAAGATAAGTCTTTTGGAAATATAATACAAAATATAAAGGGAAATGGACTAGAAATAAAAATAAAATGAAAACAAAAATAAAATAGAAAAAATAAAATAATCAGACTCAAAGGTCCTCATCGTCGGATGCGTCGCGAGGTGGGGGTGGCGGCGATATGTGGAAGTGCTGACAAATCTGGTGGAGGGTCGCCTCGATGCCATCGAATCGTCGAGTGTTGTCGTTAAATTGCTGAGTACAGTATTGCTCGAACCTAGTGAGGTGCTCAGAAATGTCAGTCAGTGAAGTTGCCGCATGAGCTGGTCGACGTGGCAGTGGTGGCGCAGACAGTGGCTCCTCGTGCTGTGGGAGGACATCATCAGTAATGTCCTCTGGGTCGTCCTGCTCGGTGGGTTGCGAAAGACGGTACTAAGGAGGATCAAACCCACGGCGGCGCTCAATCATCCTCATGTGAAGCATCGTCTGGATGCCCTGTGGGGACATTTGTCCTATAAGTGTGAGTGAGGAGGATTGAGCGGCGGTGTTGAGGAGCCCAAAATATTGAGCCAGACGCGTGATGTAGGGACCCATGGAGATGACTCCTCTCCTATGCCGCTACGTCTGATGCTGCATGGCACGGGTGATGAAGTAGGCTAAGTCAAAAATGTGCCCGTTTGCCATGCACCACAAGAAATAGGCGTCGTGGGTGTTGACGACGTCGGTGCTCTCTCGCCTCCCTGTCAGAGTATGATCCAAGATGGCGTGTAAGTACCGTAATGATGGGGCGAGAGCGGAGGCCTTAGAGTGACTGAGATCATATGTTGCTGAGACAGGGACAAAATCCTTCCAACATGACGAAGGGGAGCGGTGGATATGGTGATGGAGATCCTCGAAGTCCTCATCCTCCATGAGTTCCTCAGTGTAAAGTCCCAAAGCGGCTCCGAACTTTGGGACACTCAGCTCACGTACGAGGCCTCCGAGACGGAATTGGATTGTGCCAAAGTTATCAAAGTTCGTCATGACCGTCTGGAGGTGGAAAGTAGAACAGAACTCCAAAGTGAGCTCTAGGTATGTAGGCTCGATGATATCAAAGAAGTGTCCCCACGGGTCGGTGGATAAAAGGGCTCGAACCGCGTCGGCTAGCTGGACCTGATCTAGGGCGGCCCAATCAATACACCTCCCCACGTCGAGGGGTCGTGCGCGAAGTAATCGAAAGAGCTCTTCCTGGGGTTCCGAAGGAAACTGTAAGAATGGGTGGCGTACTTCGGTAGAAGTGCTTGAGGAGGTCGCACCGGCACCTTTTCACTTTTTTGAAGCGGGAACGGAGGTTTTCTTCCCACGTGGGGGCGTCATTATGTACCTGCAAAAGACGTATAATAACTAAGTATCATTGAATCAACCAAGGTTGTAAGTTCCTACTAATTATTGTATTCTTGCTATAATCCTACTACTGAAAACTAAGAACACATAAGTCTAGTGAATAATGAGACAGCAATATTGATGACTAAAAGAGAAATCAGCTAATTAATAATAAAATGACTTGTCTAACAATTAGAGATATCAGAATAGTGAGCATTAAGAATTCAAGAGGAAATATATATAAAATAATTAGAATAGAAATTAACATAGTTGATGAAATAAAATCTAATAATGCTAAAACAACTAATAAAGATAATGATAATTAAGAGAATAGAACGGAATAATAAGAATAAATAACTAATAAAAATGGAGGGTAAAACAATGGTGACCGACGGTGAGGTGGTGGGAGGAAGCGCACGGTCGTCGTGGTGTCGCGCGGGCGTGTCGACCTCACACGGGCGTTGAATGCATGCTGTGAAGAAGGGAAGGAAGAAAAAGAAGGAGAAAGGAGGAGGGGAGGTGTCGACGGTGGTGGCCGGAGTGAGTAGGGAGAGTGGGGAACGGCTAGGGTTTTTAAGGAGGGAAAATTTTTTTTTGGGAAGAAACTAAATAGTGGTGTGGTTTAAATAGCAATTGGGGCACACAGTCACGGCCCACGGCCGTGTGCCTACTGTTTAGCCCATGTGTTTCGTAAATTTTGAATTAGGGCGCGTCTGATCCTTATCCCACGCCCATGGCCCCAAGGCGTGTTGGTTCACACGGCCTAATCGCACGGTCATGTAATGTTTCATTCATTTCTCCATGCCCGTGTTTAGAGTCCCACGCCCATGGTAATTAGTCAGTATCAACCACGACCTAAAGGCACGGGCGTGTCTCACTCCCGTGTGGTTCTTTCAGTTTCAGCCATGGCTTCTGGCCACGGGCGTGTCTCACGCCCGTGTCATTTACTCAATATCGACCATGGCCGTATCGCACGGCTGTGGCCTTTTATCACAGCCCGTGTTTTTGAGTCAGTTTCGACCACGGCTGTGTCGTACGGTCGTGGCATTTTATCGTAACCCGTGTTTTGGGAAAAAATTCTGTCCTTTGCCCGTACGGTCTCTGCCACGTCGATGTGCCTACCCGTGGTGTCCACACCGCCACGCCACGCCCGTGTAAGCCCGTGTGGTATGGAAATCTGCGCTTATTAGTCTGGTTAGTTTTTAGTTAGGTCTTAAAAATCAAAAATATGGACATTAATGAAGTTAGTGCTCAGGTTGCCTCCCGAGAAGCGCTTGTTTAGAGTCCTAAGCTAGACTTACCTTGTATCCGCTCTTTATGGAGGTTCACGGAGCTGAAGCTCCTCTCTAATATCTCTATAATCCTCACCGTTATATAATTTAAGTTGTTGACCATTTACCTTGAATGTGCCATGAGTCGGATGAGTTACCTCGATTGTGCCATAGGGAAAAATGGTTTTGACTACGAATGGACCTGGCCATCTTGATTTCAGCTTTCCAGGAAACAATTTGAGCTTTGAATTGTATAGTAGAACAAGATCTCCCACTTCAAATTGCTTCGGTTGCTTCAAACGAGCATCATGGCGTCGCTTTGTTGCCTCCTTATATAAACGTGAGTTCTCGAAGGTAATAGCTCGCCACTCATCTAGCTCGTTTAACTGCATCATTCTTTTCTCACCTGCAAGTTTAAGATCGTAATTTAAGAATTTTATAGCCCAAAATGCTTTGTGCTCTAATTCAAATGGTAGATGGCAACTCTTTCCGTAGACAAGTCTGTATGGGGATGTTCCTATGGGAGTTTTAAAAGCGGTTCTATAGGCCCATAAAGCATCGCCTACTTTTAATGCCCAATCTTTCCTGTTTAATTCTACTGTTTTCTCTAGAATACGCTTAAGCTCCCGATTTGCTACTTCCACTTGTCCACTGGTTTGAGGGTGATAAGGGCCATGCTCTACAGGGTGTACTCCATATTTCTTTAAGACTTTATCAAATTGAGTATTACAAAAATGAGTACCCCTATCACTAATAATTGCTCTAGGTGTTCCAAATCGAGAAAAGAGTCTCTTAAAAAATCTAACTACCACTCTAGCATCATTAGTAGGTAAAGCTTGAGCTTCCACCCCTTTTGACATATAATCAACTGCTACTAAGATGTATTTATTCCCAAATGAGCTAGGGAATGGACCCATAAAATCAATACCCCATACATCAAATATTTCACATGATAGCATATATGTTTGAGGCATTTCATTGCGTTTAGAGATATTACCTGTTCTCTGACATCTATCACACGAAGCAACATACCTGTTAGCGTCCTTGAACAGAGTGGGCCAATAAAAACCTGATTCGAGCGTTTTATGTGCTGTCCTAACCCCACTATAAAGTTCTCTTGATGGTCCTGAATGGCAATGTTCTAGTATTTTGCTTGCTTCTGCCTTTGTAACACATCTCTGAATTACTTGATCTGCACATATACGAAAAAGAAAAGGGTCCTCCCAAAAGTAGTTTTTCACATCAGCAAAGAATCGCTTCTTTTGATGATGTGTTAACCCTTTTCGCAGGATGTTAGCAGCTAAATAATTTGCAATATCTGCAAACCAAGGTACCTCGGAGTCGAAAATAGCAAAGAGTTGTTCTTCAGGAAATGAGTCATTTATCTCACTTTCATCGAGTTCCTTGGTATGTGGATTTTCAAGCCTAAAAAGATGGTCTGCCGCGAGTTTTTTAGCTCCTTTCTTATCCTGAATTTCCAAATCAAATTCCTGTAAGAGTGAAATCCATCTTATGAGTCAAGGTTTTGCATCAGATTTAGTTAAAAGATAACGAAGACATGAATGGTCAGTGTAAACAACAACTTTAGATAATATCAAATACTGTCTAAATTTATCAATGTAAAAACCACAGCTAGCAACTCTTTTTCTATGGTAGTGTAATTTTCTTGCGCGGCCGTCAATGTTTTTCTAGCGTAATAAATTGGCTGAAAATGCTTGTCTCTTCGCTGTCCCAAAACGCACCTACTGCAAAATCACTCGCATCACACATTAGTTCAAAGGGTAAATTCCAATCAGCTGCAATTATAATCGGAGCATTTATTAATTTATTTTTGAGGGTATTAAATGCATCTAAACATTCCTGATCAAAATTGAAAGGCACATCTTTTACTAGTAATTTAGTTAAAGGCTTAGCTATTTTAGAAAAATCCTTAATAAATCTTCTATAAAATCCAGCGTGTCCTAAAAAGCTTCTAATAGCCTTAACTGAACTAGGGGGAGGTAATTTTTATATGGTTTCAATTTTTGCTTTATCAACCTCAATCCCTTTTCTAGAAATTTTGTGACCTAACACAATCCCTTCTCGAACCATAAAGTGACACTTTTCCCAATTAAGAACAAGGTTCGTTTCCTCACATCTCATTAGAACTCTTTTTAAATTTTTAAGGCAAAGGTGGAAAGAATTACCAAATATCGAAAAGTCGTCCATAAATACCTCCATGATGTCCTCCACAAGTTCGTCAAAGATGGCTAACATGCAGCGCTGAAAAGTAGCAGGAGCATTACATAATCCAAAAGGCATCCTACGATAAGCAAACGTACCATATGGACATGTAAATGTTGTCTTTTCTTTATCTTCAGGGGCTATAGGGATTTGGAAGTAGCCAAAGAGTCCGTCCAAGAAGCAATAGTACATATGCCCAGATAATCTTTCTAACATCTGATCAATGAATGGTAAGGGAAAGTGATCTTTTCTCGTGGCATCGTTTAATTTCCTATAATCAATGCAAACTCTCCAACCTGTGACTGTCCTTGTTGGAATCAATTCATTCTTGTCATTGGCTATAACAGTCATGCCTCCCTTCTTTGGAATAACCTGCACAGGACTTACCCAAGTGCTGTCAGAAATAGGATAAATAATTCCAGCATCTAGAAGTTTAATTACCTCAGCTTTAACAACTTCCTTCATGTTGGGATTTAATCGTCTTTGAGGTTGCACACATGGTTTATATTCATCTTCCATTAAAATTTTTTGGGTGCAAAACGATGGGCTTATCCCTTTAATGTCAGAAATTTTCCAAGCTATGGCTCTTCTATGCTCCTTTAGTACCTGTATTAACTCATCTTTCTCATTGGGTTCCAATTCTGAAGAAATAATTGCCGGTAGTGTAGAATTATCTCCGAGGAATGCATACTCTAAGTGATTTGGTAACTGTTTTAATTCCAATTTGGGGGGCTCTTCAATAGAGGGTTTTTGTTTTAGTACGTCGTTTATTTCAATGCCCTCATTGTAACATCCCAAAGTTGGGCCTAGTAGGTTTGGGCCCAATGGGCCTTAGGCGTAGGAGCGTTTAAAATTTTTGAGAATAAGAGAACGACTTTAGTGCAAGTTGGATCTAGTAGGTGAGGGATTTTGGAAGGTTAGGGGGCTTCTATGAAGTCCCGGGTTCAAACTTTGGCTTTAGGGAAATTTGGTTTTAGGTGAAAAAAACCCTAGGAGTTGGTAGGTAGGCTTTAAGAATAAAATGTGGAGAAAAATGACACAAGTGGAGGTGTGGTGTAGTGGCAAAGTGACGCCACTTAGAGGCAAGGGAGTGACGCCACAAGGAAGGAAGGAGGTCCAAGGTTCAAGTCTTGGCTTTTGCATTTTGGTTTTCTTTTTAAATGGACTTTAGAATTTGGCTATAGATTTATATTTAGTTACGCATGGTTTGAGACACAAGAGAAGCTTGTGACTTGGTGGCAAGTGGAGTGTTAAACTATTGAAGGGAGCCTGGGTTCAAATCTCATGAAAAGCAAGGGAGTATTTATTTTGCGAATTGGACGGCAAGAGTTTGAGTTGGATTTAAACTCTACATACGAAGGGATCCCACATCGGAAAGATACAAAGAAGGAAGCTGAGAAGCTAGCTATATATAGAGCATTCTATGATAGAAGGAAGGATACCTTGGAGGCGTTTGGGCACGTGGAGTGGTCTGGCGGCGGATTAGCACCGCATTCCTATCGTGTGTGTACTTCTCTACTGGCGTAGAGCAAAGAAATGCCGAAAAGCCGGTCACATGGCAATGGTAGCCACACGAGCGTGCGAGCGCACGTGTGGGAGCTTCGACGCGATAGTCAAGGCCACTATGAGTATTCTTGTAGGTTGAGGCTGCTTGGGCCACGATGGGCCGAAGTGGGCCCAATGGGCCTGTGGGCCCAATTGAATAAAATGTATGATGGTGTAGTATATAGTGAACTAGACTAGGTGAACCTCATATATGTGGCTAGATTTGGGCTAAACGGGCCACACGAGCGTGTGGACCCATTTGGGCCGAGAATGGGCCCTAGGCCCATTCGCATCGTTATCTCTATTTAGAATACCCTTAGTTTACAAAATTACTGAAATACCCTTAGTTTACAAAATTACTGAAATACCATTGGTTTACAAAGTTACTGAAATACCCTTGGTTTACAAAATTACTGAAATACCCTTGGTTTACAAAATTATTGAAATACCCTTGGTTTAAAAAATTACTAAAATACCCTCAGTTTGTAAAATTACAGAAATACCCTCGATTTGTGAAATTATTGAAATACCTCGGTTTGTGAAATTACTAAAATACCCCGATTTGCAAAATTACCAAAATACCCCCGGTTAGCGAAATTACCGAAATACCCCCGATTTGCAAAATTAACGAAATACCCCCGATTTGTGAAATTACTGAAATACCCTCAGTTTGCGAAATTACTGTTTTATCCCTAAACGACAAAATGATCATTGTACCCTCGTGTTAGTACTAGCGTTGTATGTGTTAATTGTATGATTGATTATGTTTGAGATGCGTTGCTTACATGGATTGGTTATGAGTAGAATTACCGAACTACCCCTATAGGGTAGAATTACCGAATTACCCTTATAAGGTAAAATGACTGATTTGCCCTTGTAGGTAAATGATCGACTTGTGCAATGAGTGGACTAATTTGGTTGTGGTTGTATGACTGATATGCTTTTATTACATGTTTAAATAATTGTTACTGAGCATGGCCATTTTGCATACACGTGTAATGATTGAGCATGACATACACGACATATTGCATGGGGTTGGGATTATTAATACGGAGGAAGTGCTAATAGGATCGCATGGTCGCTTGATGACTGTGGATCCACCGAAGGCTTTATAGCCACCGCAGGCTTTTTAGCCACCGAGCAGCCATGCTACACCGATAATGTTACCGAGGGCTATGTGCCATTAATATGGGCTTCGTGCCGTAATTATGGGCTTTGTGCCAATATCGAAGGCTTTGTGCCGATATTATGGCTTTGTGCCAATCGTATTTACCGTGGCTATGTGCCTAACTTATATATTGATGACTCTGTGTTGATCATATTTACCCAAGGCTTGTGCCAATTGTAATACAGCTACTGAAGGCTTTTTAGACATCGAGCAGCCTTGCTGCACCGATAAGTTAGTGCCGCAACCGGTGCTACATAAGGAGTGTAGGGATGGGTGGGTCGATTAAATCCCCACAGGAGTGCAGGGTTAGACAGGAGACGGAGTGCAGGGTTGGTATGGGCATTAATGCATTGCATATATGGTTTTTAATATTGAGATGGGCTTAGGGCCAGATAATTATTATATGTGACATTTGATATGGGTTAAGGCCCAATCGAGGCTTTTATGGGCTAAGGCCCAATTGCCACCACATCGGTGAAATGGGCTTCTACCGGATTGTTGTGATTAATGTTCTTCGATGAGGGTGTACATGCGAGTTTTCGTAAACTCACCCCTCTTTTTATTAAATGTTTGAGGGTAATTCCCAATGATAGGATTGGGAGCCTTGGAGGACTCGGGGTGGCTATACATCGAGATACTACTCGTGAACTTTAGTAATTTCGATTTTTACCTTATTTTAAGATTATTTGTTTTGGGTTAATATTTTGTAATAAGGCCATTGGTTTATTTTTTTCTAAGTTTTCATTTATAACTGTTAAACTTATATATATGGGGTTTTCTTAAAACATTAGCAATCGTTTTCTAAAATATCATGTTTACGCAACGATGCAAGTTCAACTTTCATAACAAAATAGTTTTTCAAAATAATAACAACTTTTAAACGGTCATTTAGCAAATCACATTTTTCTCAAACAAACAACGAACTCGGAGTTCAAAAATCCGATAAAACTTTTCTAAACAATTGCTTAGCTTTTCAACTTCCTTCAATGTGACACGCCAGATTCAGGCCTAACTTCTAGGCTGGGTTTGGGGTGTTACACTCATACTTCTTTTGTCTTGGAAAAGAAATTTTTACCTCCCCCATCTCATTGGTATCGTCACCGGCCTCCTCTCCTTGGGCAAGACACAGTTCCAACGTGTCTTTATGTATGATTTCCTGAAAAGAATCTTGAATAGAATGATCAATAGCATAGATAAAATAACAGGAATCATCTTGCTCTCTAGAGTATCGCATAGCATCATAAATTTTAAAAATAATTTCCTCGTCACCTATCCTGAGCACAAGTTTACCATCACCTACATCAATAACAGCCCTAGCAGTGGCTAAAAATGGGCGTCCTAAAATTAAAGGTACCTCAACGTCCTCATCCATGTCAAGCACAACAAAATCAAAGGTAATATGAATTTATCAACTTTTACCAAAACATCTTCAAAAATTCCCCTAGGATACTTAATAGATCTGTCAGCTAATTGGATACTCATCCTAGTGGATTTGGTTCCCCAAGACCAAGCTGCTTAAACATTTTATAAGGCATTAAATTAATACTGGCACCTAAATCAGCTAATGCTTTCTCAATAATTAAACTACCAATTAAACAGGGAATGGTAAAACTTTCTGGATCTTTCAATTTGGTCGGAAGTTTATTTTGGAGAATAGCTAAACATTCCTTGTTAAGTTCCACGGTTGATAGCTCTTCAAACTTCCTTTTATTTTTTAGAAGTTCTTTTAAGAATTTTTCGTATGTCGGCATCTGTGAAATAGCTTCAACAAAAGGTAAGTTAATATGTAATTGCTTAAAAAGTTCAAGAAATTTACCGAGTTGTGCATCTATGCGGTCTTTCTTCAACTTTGTTGGATATGGGATCAGTGGTTTATATTCTTTAAGTACCGGTGTTACATTCTCGTTTACCTCCTCACCCTTTTCCTTATTAGTTTCTCGTGGCATCTTCTTTTCAGCTTCAACCAACTCCTTCCCACTCCTTAGCGTAACTGCTTTCACATGCTCTTTTGGTTTAGGTTTGGTGTTACTAGGTAAACTACCTGGTTGCCTTTCGGAAACTAACTTAACCAGTTGTCCAATTTGATTCTCAAGCCCTTGAATCGATGCTTGCTGATTTTTCAATGCCGTTTAGGTATTCTAAAAACGAGTCTCTAACATCAAAATAAACTTTGCTAGCACATCTTCAAGGCTCGGCTTTTTCTCCTGCTAGCAGGTTTGTTGTTGGAAGCCTGGAAGGGGTTGTTGTCTCTGATTTCCTTGACCATCCCATGAAGAATTGAGATGGTTCCTCCAACCTGGATTATAAAAGTTACTATAAGGATTAATCTGAGGTCTAGAATTATTACCCATATAGTTCATCTGTTCGTTTTCTATGCCAGGGTTGTAGGATGGATATTCTGTATTGCCCATTCCTCCTCTATTCGTATCGCAATACATCACTGAATGTACCTGCAAAGAACCACACAAACCATCAATCTTTTTATTTAACAATTCTTCCTGGTTTGATAGCATGGTTACTGCGTCGAGGTTGAAAACACTAGCGGCTTTTGTTGGCTATATCCTCATAACTTGCCACTGATAGTTATTCAGTGCCATCTCCTCTATAAACTCATAAACCGCTTCAGGGGTCTTGTTATTTAGGGTTCCACCGGCGGCTGAATCAATCAACTGCCTAGTTGAGGGGTTCACACCGTTGTAAAAGGTTTGAACCTGTAGCCACAAAGGTAACCCATGGTGAGGGCACCTTCTTAGTAAATCCTTGTTTCTCTCCCATGCATCGTAAAGTGTCTCTAAATCCATCTGCACAAAAGAAGAGATATCATTCCTCAACTTAGCCGTTTTAGCCGGCGGAAAATATTTAAGTAAAAAATTTTCGGTCATTTTATCCCATGTAGTGATTGATCCTCGTGGCAACGAGTTCAACCACTGTTTAGCTTTGTTTCTCAACGAGAAGGGAAATAATCGAAGGCGAATGGCATCATCGAAAACGCCATTAATTTTGAAAGTGCCACAGAATTCCAGAAAATTCGCCAAGTGATTGTTCGGATCCTCATCCTGCAAACCATCAAACTGAACAAACTGTTGAATCATCTGTATAGTGTTAGGTTTCAGTTCAAAATTATTTGCAAACAATAGCAGTCTAACAATACTTGATTCAGATTCTGTTAAATTAGGTTTAGCATTATCATACATAGTACGAGGAGCAGGATTTTGATTCACCGGGTTTGCGGCAACCACAGGAGGTAGCGGATTATTATCAACCATCTCTTCTGTAGTATTAGTTTCGTCTTCCTGCTTTTCTTTTATGTATTGTAGACTTCGCCTTAGTTCTCTTCGGTTTCTGTGAGCTGTACCTTCTATATCACTGTCAAAAAGTAATTGTCCTAATGGATTCCTTCTAGCCATAAACTAAAAGTTCCTGCCAGAAGCAAAGAAAAAAAAATTAGAAAAGTAAAAAAGAAATTAAATAGCAATAAAATAAAAAATAATGGCTAAAGTAATAAAAATTTAGTGTTCCTAGTATCTTAGTCCCCGAAAATGGCGCCAAAAACTTGATGTGTCTAAAACTAACTATGACAATAATAAAGGCAAGCGCACCTATCGTTTAATAGTATAGTTATGGTAAGACCGGTAATATCGTATCCACAAGGACCAAGAGTACTAATAGTTACTATCTTTTTATTATTTAGCCTAAGTAATGGAGAGATTCTTTTAAACTAAAACTTAATTAAAAACACGACAACGAAAGAATTGGGAAAATACTTTTAGACAACTTATGTGATAAGCAATACCTAAGGAAGAATCCACCTAGACTTCACTTATTACTTTTGATTCATATGATTTATTCACTTGTCTTAACTGTAGAAACTCTCGATTTATGTTAATATCTCTCTCGAGACTAAAAACAACTCGACTCTAGGTTGATTAATTGAAATCTCTTTCTAATTAAAACCCCTATTGTCGCATTAACTCGATCTATGGATTCCCTTATTAGATTTGACTCTAATCCGGTAGATTTTCGTCGCCCTATGTCTAGGGTTGCAATCAACTCCGCTTAATTGTGTTGATCTACTTTTAAACAGGGACTTTTGATCCACTGAATAAGCACATTCGAACTTGAATCAATAACCTGAATTATCAAAATAAGAATAAGAACTCACAATTAAGAATAAGAACAAGTATTTATCTTATAAATCAAATAATAATAAGATTCGTCTTAGGTTTCATCCCCTTAGGTATCTAAGGGGTTTAGTTCATACTGATAGAAGGAAACATCATAGAATAAGGAAAACTACAAAACATAAAGAAACCCAAAAACTTCTAAAGAACTTGATGGGAGATCTTCAGTCTTGATAGAGGTCCTTCCTCCGAGCTTCTTCCGACGGCTGTCTTCGAGTATTTTTTGTGTTCTATTCAGCGTCCCCTTTTAGGTCACCCCCTAGGGTGTTTATATAGGCTTTGGAATGCCTTTCTTCGCCCACAAGTAACCTTTTTCGGATAGAACTAGTCTTTGATACGGCAGGGGCACGCCCGTGTGACACGCGCGTGTTCGATTGCCTTAGGCTGTGCTCGCTCCCGCTCACCACACATGGCCGTGAGGGTGCGCGCCGTGGGCGATAGTCCGTGCCGTGGTCGATCTGCTTTCAGAGCACACTGCAGTAGTGTCCAATGGTCTGTGCCGTGTTGGATTCTAAGATAGGCCCATTTTTTCCCTTTTTGGCCTGTTTCTCGTTCTTTTCGACTCCCTAAGCTCTCTTGAGGATAAAACATGAAATTAAAGGATTAGGAGCATCGAATTAATCAAATCTAATGGAAACTCATCCAAAAATAAGCTAAGCATGGGGTTAAAATATGTATAAATTATGGTTTATCAGAAATCAAAAATAATTAAAGATGATAAATTAATTAAATAGAAATAAAAATCATTTATACCATCTTCTTCCCAAAAATAATACATAGAAACCATAGGAAAGAGAAATCAAGCTTTCTTGGCCAAATTGGGTAAGTTTTCTTGTCCCGTTTTTAGTAATTTTGATATTTTTGAAACCGGGATAGCTTAATCTATCTATTTGGGGGATTAATTTGAAAAGTTATCAAAGTATGGAATTTGGTTCATGGATGAATATGCTGTAAATTTGAAATATATTGTAGAAAATGAAAGGTTGTTGATAGATAAATAACTTTTACAATGTGATTTTTGATGAAAACATGATTTAAAGACAAAAAATGTAAATTTGTCAAAATTGAAGAAAAGTTATGAATTTTGTGGAATATATGTGCTGTAAATTTTATGGTGAAATTTTGGTTAGGCTTGGAATAGGGAGTAAATTGCATAAATTTCATTTTCCGAGCCTAGGGACGAAATGGGAATTTATGGAAAAGTTAGGGGCAAAATGGTAATTTTGCCTAGGATGTAAATTGAATCCACTTGAATATGAAATGTGATAAATTAATGTGAAATTTACTCGTATAGATCCGGATAGACCGAATTCGGAGCTAGAACGAGAAAAAGAGGAAAATGTCGGATTAGTAGATGTTAGGTACACGAGCATTTGTCGAGGTAAGTTCGTGTAACTAAATTGTGTTTTTTTACATGCTTGCATTGATTGTGTTTATGTAAATTGTATAAATGTCAAAAATATGTGAAATGATTACATATCCGGTCAAGCTCGATAAATAAAAATGTTTAAATTAAATGATAATGTTCGATAGATGATAAAGGATAAACGATGAAAATGTTGCTTTTATGCTTGAAATGAATGTGGAATGTGATCATTTGAATTATATGGATGATTATAGATGTACGAAATAATCACATGCCCAATAATGCTTGAAAAATGTTAAATTTCGTTTGAATAAATGAAAATCAATGGATAAATGTGATTTCCCGAAATGAATGAGGTCATGCATTTGTCGCTGACGGGATTTAGCTCGGACGAGTAATCCTATTGACCTCATTATAAGTCCTCTCGAGCATATGTTATGTATTGGATTTATCCTGGACGGGTAATCCAAATCAAGCACTTTAGAGCATATGTCATAAAAAGGATTTAGTCTGGACTTGTAATCCTGACTAAGCTCTATTGAGTATATATTGTAGATAAGATTTAGCCTGGACTGGTAATCCTTTTGTTTATATATATATGGCTCGAGAGTGTACTCTCTGAAATAGTACCCTATGGGTATCATTGAATATGAATTGACGGATCCTGATTTGTACTACCTGTGTAACCATCGATATTTCAGATAAATTCAACGGGTAAAAATCTTGATATGAGAAGATATGAATAAGAAATGAGTTATTACACATATCAGTCTGAAGTACAAGAAAATGATGATACATGACAAATGATATATGAAAACATGAGATGATGATATTTGTACGTGGACTTTATTTGATGAATATATGTTCATTCTTGATTATAGACTTGTACACCTTGAGTGTACTAATCGTGACCTTGATATTCCGAGTAATATGAGTAAAGTTCTTATATGAAATGATCTGAACTCGAAATGAACTATTATGAAATTATACTTGTAATAAAGAGATGAATTATGCATGTTGAATGAATACATGTTGTGGAAAGCATATGTGCTTGGAAACTTGATTGTTGTTGAGCCCATATATGTTTTGATGTTATTATGGAATATATGACTAACAAGGGCAACGAGGATGTGTGTAGGGCTTGAAGTCAAATTGATTGAATATGTCTTACATAGTTACCTCAAAATAGAATGAATGGTAAGTTAAGTACCATGTTATACGAACTTACTAAGCATTTTATGCTTACTTAGTTTTATTTCCCTATTTTAGAGTAAATCAGAAGCTCGTTTGATTGGAAGCTTGGCGGAGATCACTCACTGTAACACCCCAAACCCGGTCTATGCGTTAAGACCAGACTTGGTATGCTACACAAATCGAATATACATCTAGTCATCTAATGATTTAAAGAAAACAGGTCTTCAAAAACTATTTTGGAGATGGAGTTTATCAAAAACCAAGGTTAATTTAAAATCTATGATTTTAGAACATAAGAGTTTATAATTTGATCTAAGAGAATTAATTGGTTAAATTTTTAAATAAATTTAAAAAAAAAAGTTCAAAAGGACTTTAGAAACGAAATTTCTAAAAGAGTTTTCACCGAAATTTTTACGAGATAGTGATATTTAAGAAACCCCCTTTTTTTTATACGTAATTTAAAGAAAACATTTATAAACTTAAAATAGTCCACTTTAAGTATCTAAAACATATTAAAATCCATCCACGAAATAAAATCCATAAAAACCATACTAGAGGCCTTATTACATCGCCAAAATAATAATTATGTAATAATACTAAAGAGTAGTTTAAAATTCATAAAAACCATCGTTTGAAGTATGGCCTCCACGAAGTCATCCCCGGCCCAAGCCTCCATCAATTATCATTACCTGAGAAGGGTAAGAAAATGGGGTGAGTTACTTAGAACTCAGTGTGTAACCCACTTACCGTGTCCACGGGGCCAAAACCATATAAGCATTTAATTGGGCTTGAGCCCATATACAAATATAACAATCTAGCAATCATAAAATGCACGTGATATGCAATTCCCAACCAAGCCTAAATTTCCATCCGCTACACACCACCCGTACCAACCAGCACACCTGTGGGGATCAAGTCAACCCACCCCGCCAAACACACCGATCGCAAGCATAAAGCCATTTAAAATGTTTGTGGCTGAGCCACCCGAACTAGATTTTGTGGTAGAGCCACCCGAACTAGATTTTGTGGCAGAGCCACCCGAAATAGATTTTGGTAGAACCACCAGAACTTCTCTTCAATTTAATCCCAACCCATGCAATCATGTATACATAAACAAAGCTTAAAAATTTACATATGATAATTTCAACATAAGGCCCATACTACAAGTTGGCCCATTTCTCAATTTGGCCCATATGGTAATTTAACAATTTGGCCCATTAATCAATCTAGCAGTTTGGCCCATTAATCAATCTAGCAAATTTGGCCCATTAATCAATCTAGCAAATTTGGCCCATTAATCAATCTAGCAAATTGGCCCATTAATCAATCTAGCAAATTGGCCCATTAAGCGATCTAGCAAATTGGCTCATTAAGCGATCTAGCAATTTGGCCCATTAAGCGATCTAGCAATTTGGCCCATTAAGCGATCTAGCAATTTGGCCCATTAAGCGATCTAGCAAATTGGCCCATTAATCACATGAGGCCCAAAAATTACTTTTTATCAAATTAGCCCATTGAGGGCGATTCTGTAATTTCCACGACTTTAATACCGATTTCATGCACTTACACAAAAAGTGTTAATATACTGTATTTTTCGATTTTACCAACTTTACGATTTTTGTTTTAATGCTTACGATATAACATCTAACTCATGAGATAAGTGTGAAATTACACACCTGATTACGGTGAGAACTATACTTTCCCGCTCGTCGATACCTATATATATGTCACGCTTGATTAGAACACTAATATTTAATATAAATCCATACTAAAGATAAGCGATCTAGATCTTTACCCTCGGAATCTCGAACAACTACTATTTGGCGGTTCTCCCCGGTTGACGGTTCACAACCCGGTGGGAAATCCTGAACAGTTAATGGCTCCAAACTACGAACAATTTAGAATAATTGATTTTCATCGAATACGGGTCCACAACCCGGTGGAAAATCCCGGATTGTCGAAATAGCCCTTCGCTTAAATCTAGAGGGAATAGCGAAACCGCCCCTCTTCCAAACACTATTCACCACCCTTTTCGACCCTATCTTTTTTGCCTCCATTGATTAAAGAATATTAGTCCAACTAATATTTTGGAAATGAAATCTATAGATTTTAAGGGTGAAATCGGCTTACCACGAAATATCTTTGCACTCGCGGAATGAAAAATCGAGCGATAACGTCCCTAAGATAGAATCGATTAATAACCCATCTTTGACAAGATAACGAATAATATGGAAGTCCTTGATAGAAACCATTACCTTAACACTTTGAATCGAATCCTAGCGATTCACGATGATTACGAATACTCTGAGTTTCGGCCTTCACTTTATCACTATAAAGATGAAAAGATTGTCTAAGAAGAAGATGCTATTTTCGGTCAAAAGACCCTCCAAACTAATATGTATATTCGGCTAAAGACAAATAAGAAAATAAAGAAATGAAAAGGGTTCTTACCACTTGATTTGAACGAAAGTTGAAAGAATGATTAACAAGAGAAAATATGTGAGGAGGAGGGTTCGGCTAAAAAGAAAATTTTGATGGAAATAATGCTAGCAACATTCGGCCATGGAGAAAAATAGAAGAGAGAAAATGTGTTTCGGTTTTTCAAGGATGAAAAAGAACAAAGGGAGGGGTTTGGGACAAGAGGGCATTCGGCCAAAGAGTAGGAAAGAAAGAAAAGAACAATGGCCTTTGTGCTTAGATGATTTCGGCACTAGAGAGGAAGAACTTGAGAGGTTAGGTAAAGATTGAGACCAAATGGTCAAAAACAATGACCAAAAGAAGAAAACAAAAATGCTTACAATGCACCAATTGCATTCGGCTAAGGAGAGAAAAATGGAGAGAAAAATACTTTTGAGAAAAACACAAAATGACCAAATGTCAAACGACCAACTAGCTACCAACCTTACCAAAACCTTCAACAAAAATTCGGTCACCCCTAGCCCCAAAACCAGTCCAAGTACATTGGCCAAAAGTCAAAGTTTTAGCCACCCAAAGTTTCCAAAACATCACCCTTGTTTCATGCCTTGTGTTCCCCCTACATGCCATATTCTTATGATTCCCTACCTTAAGTTTGCACTTGCCTTTTCTCTTAGCCACCTTACCATAAAAATAAAAGTCTAACTTACCAAAATTTGATGCTTGGCCGACACTTGCTAGGAAAGAGCAAAATAAATGTCACAAAATACATACTAGGGGATTCGAACCTCTTCCCTCAAGCAACACTTATGACGCCAACTCCACTTTACTACTAGCTCATCTTATGCTAGTTTTTGTCACTTAATTTCCTTAAACATCAAGGTTACTTGTTCCACTCCAATAAAGTACTCATTACTAAAATTTATTCTAATTCTGAATAAATCTCGAGCCTTCTCAAGACTATATTAAACACACAAATTGAATCATTCACAAGCTAAGCACCAAAATTATGCAACATATCGATACTCAATTTTTAGGATGTTACAATTCTACCCCCTAAAAGAAAATTTCGTCCTCAAAATTTACCTGGTTAAAAGAGGTGAGGATATTGTTGTCGAATTGCATCCTCAGGCTCCCACGTAGCTTCCTCCGCTCCGTGATTACGCCATAGAACCTTAACCAACGGTACCGACTTCTTTCTTAGCACCTTAACATCTCGATCTAAAATTTTCACCGGTTCCTCCTCGAAAGACAAGTCCGGCCTTATCTCCACTTCTTCTACCGGTACTATGTGAGATGGATCCGATCTATAACACCTCAGCATAGAAACATGGAAAACACTATGAATCTAACTCAACTCCGGAGGTAATTCAAGCTGATAGGCCACTGGTCCTACACGCTTCAACACACGGTACGGTCCAATGAACCTAGGGCTCAACTTGCCCTTCCTTCCAAACACGAAAATTTTCTTCCAAGGTGAGACCTTCGAAAAACTCCGCTCTCCCACCGCAAACTCAATATTCTTGCGCTTGGATCTACATACGAATTTTGTCTATCCAAGCTTCCTTTAACCGTGCTCGAATCACCTTTACCTTTTCTTCCGTCTCGGATATCAATTCGGGACCCAACAACCATCGTTCCCCAATTCGGTCCAACAAGTAGGAGTACGACACTTACGATTCATATAATGCTTCATAGGGTGCCATCCGGATCTTTGGATTGGTAGCTGTTATTATACGCGAGTCGCCAATGCGAGAGAAAATCCTCCCAACTACCTCTCAAGTCGATCACACAACCCCGTAACATGTCTTCCAAAATCTAAATTACTCTTTTTGATTGACCATCGATTGAGGATGAAAAGCCGTACTGAAGTTTAACTTTGTTCCCAAAGCCTCATGCAAAGCTTTCCAAAACCGTGATGTAAACCTAGGGTCCCTATCTGATATGATAGACACTGGTACCCCATGCAACCTCACGATCTCGGAACATATGACTTAGCCAACTTGCGAGTGAGTAATCCATGCGAACTGGTAGAAAATGAGCAGTCTTCGTCAATCGATCTACTACCACCCAAACGGAATCCTTTTTAGTAGGTGTTTAGGGTAACCCACTAACAAAGTCCATCGTTATCCGCTCCTATTTCCATAGAGGAATCTTTACCGGTTGCAATAAGCCCGACGGTAATTGATGTTCCGCCTTCACTTGTTGACAAGTCAAGCGCTTACCCACAAAATCAGTAACCTCTCGCTTCAACCCTAGCCACCAATACTGCTCACGGAGATCTCGATACATCTTATTTCCTCCAGGGTGCATAGCATAAGGGCTACTATGCGCCTCACGCAAAATCATTTATCTCAAATTCGAATCCATGGGCATACAAACTCTTCCACGAAAACACAGCACTCCATCCTCGTTCATTCCAAAGTCTCCTATTACGCCACTTTCAACTTGTTGCATTAACGGACCCAACTTTTCATCTGATAACTGCTTTTCCTTGATCTGTTCTAACCACAAAGGCTTCACGAAGTTCGCTAGTGATCGCCATCTTCATACAAACTGAGATGAGCAAACATTACTCTTAACTCCGCTACTACCTTACGACTCAACGCGTCTGCCACCACGTTAGCCTTTCTAGGATGATACTCAATTAAGAAATCATAGTCCTTTAACAGTTCCACCCACCTTCGTTGTCTCAAGTTTAACTCTTTCTGGGTAAGAAGGTACTTAAGACTCTTATGGTCCGTAAAAAATGATAGACTTCTCACCGTAGAGATAGTGCCTCCAAATCTTTAAAGCAAACACTACCGCAGCCAACTCCAAGTCATGAGTAGGATAGTTAACTTCATGCGGCCTTAACTGACGAGAAGCATAAGCCATCACTTTTCCACCTTGCATCAGCACACATCCTAAACCCGTGTGTGACGCATCACAATAAACGATAAACTCTTTTCCAGCCTCAGGTTGAATCAGTACTGGCGCTTCCGTTAAAATCTTCTTCAGTTTCTCGAAACTTTCTTGTTGTTTATTGGTCCACACATACGGTACTCCCTTTCGTAACAGCTTAGTTAGGGGTGCAGTAATCAATGAAAACCCCTCAACAAAGCGTCTATAATAACCAGCCAAACCTAAGAAACTCTAAATCTCAGCCACTGATTTCGGTGGTTTCCAATCCAACACCGCCTCTACCTTCCGAGAATCAACTCTAATTCCCTCGGCTGACACAACGTGCCCCAAAAAAGTCACCTCCTTCAGCCAAAATTCACACTTACTGAATTTGGCATAAAGTTGCTTGTCTCGCAGTATTTTCAATACTGTGCGTAAATGTGAGTCATGCTCTTCTTCATTCCTCGAATATACCAAGATATCATCTATGAACACCACCACGAACCGGTCTAGATAGGGTTGAAAGACTCGGTTCATCATGTCCATAAATGCAGCTGGTGCATTGGTCAAACCAAACGGCATCACCAAAAACTCATAATGTCCATAACGAGTTCGGAATGCCATCTTATGAATATCTGCCTCCTTAACCTTGAGTTGATGATAACCCAATCTCAAATCAATCTTGGAGAAAATTGAAGCTCCTCTCAATTGATCAAACAGGTCGTCGATTCTCGGTAATGGATACCTATTCTTGATTGTTAATTTATTCAACTGCCTATAATCAATGCACATACGCATTGACCCATCCTTCTTCTTGACGAACAAAACCGGTGCTCCTCACGGAGACACACTCGGTTGAATAAATCCCCGATCCAACAATTCTTGAATTTGAGCTTTAAGCTCCGCTAACTCCTTCGGTGCCATTCTATAAGGAGCAATGGACATCGGAGCCGTTCTGGGCAATAGCTCAATGCCAAATTCTACTTTCTGATCTGGAGGTAGACCCGGAAGTTCTTCGGGAAAGACATCTGGAAATTCTTTCACCATTCTCACACCTTCCACCGATAATTCCTTGGCATCCAAGGCACTAATGAAGGCTAGGAACGCTTCATACCCTTTTCGCACCAACTTTTCTGCCTTTAAAGCAGATACCACATTTGCCAAAAAGTTCCTTCGTTCGCCTATCATTACTACTTCCTTATCAACCCAAGTCCTGATTGACATCCACTTTTCAGCACAATCCAATTGTGCCCGATGCTTCACCAACCAATCCATGCCCAAAATAAGATCGAACTCGCCGAAAGGCAATTCCATCAAATCCACTAAAAATATCTCTCTTTGAATTTCCAAAGGCACGTCTCTATACAATTTATTCACGATTACGGACTTTCCTAAAGGACTAATTACCGTCATCTCTCTATCGGTAATCTCAAATCTAATGTTCAGGTTTCCAGCTATGGCACTAGCAACATACGAGTGGGTAGACCCGATATCTATCAAAGCAGTAACAGCTACATCAAAGATGAAGAACGTACCAGTTATCACATCAGGTGCATCACCATCTTTACGATGCCTGACCGCATAGACCAACCCCGGCTGTCTTGCCTCCGCGTTACCTCTAAAGCCATTACCTCAACCCGGTGCACCTTGACCACGTCCAGTACCATTACCACCACGACCTGATCCACGGCCTCCTCGGTGGGCTGCTGAGTGCCTCTAGTGGTTGTGCATCAAAGTTCTGAGCTTCACGAGTCGGAGCGATGCGCCGAGAGCAATTCCTATATTGATGATCCCTGGAACCACATTTATAACAACCACCAGTTTTCTTCCAGCATTCCCCGGGGTGTCGTTTTCCACAGTCATTACAGTCTCGAATTTGATTGGTAGTCACAGGTGCTCTAGCTTGAGCTGGCTCATCATTTCGAGGCCTCTTTTGGAACCTTGTTGAAGAACCCGAGTACTTAAAGTCCCTCTTGCCTCTGACTCTTTCCCGGTTCTGGCATTCTGAGTTCTTAGCCTCTTCGGCTATCTTGGCTTTCTCCACAAGCGTGGAAAAAATCCTTACTTGCTGTGGGGCTATCAGTACCCGCAACTCATCATTCAGCCCATCATCAAAGTGTACACAGCGCTCATGATCTATTGGCACTATTGTCCGATCATAACGACTCAAGCGTAGAAATTTTGCCTCGTAAGTTGCCACCGTCTTATTTCCTTGAACCAAATTCGGGAATTCCTTCCTCCGGGCATCCACATAACTTGTCCCTACATACCTCCCTTGGAAAGCAGCTTTGAAGAAATCCCAAGTAACAAATGCAGCCTCGGTGCCTTCTCGAACAGTAAGCCACCATTGGTACGCTTCATCCCTTAGCAAGTACACAGCTCCTCTCAGTTTCTGTTCGATGGTGCACTCCAGATCATCCATAATCCACTCTACAGCCTCGAGCCAATATTCCGTAACATTCGGAGCCACACCGGGGACACCTCTAAAAACCTCGGCACCACTTGATTTAAGTCATTCCGATATTGATCCACGAGCTGCTGGCCCAGTTTTAGTCCCAGCAACCCTTTCTAGAACTCGCAACATTGCTTGAGTCAAAGCATTGTCCTCTCTCGTATGGTCATGTGATCCAGTCTCACTCCCGGGTGACGCTGGTTCATCCATTTTTGGCATATGACCCAGCGTTTCAGACGCAACCCTAGCACCTCGTCCTCTACCACGGCCACGTCTACCGCGTCCCCGTCCACGTCCTCTAGAGCTCATACCGACTATTTCGGTTAAATCTGATTACAAGTTTTATGAATCAGAGTACTATTTCAGTGTTTATTAACGATATTTTATGAGATATAAGATATAGAGTTGTTTTCGCAATCACATCCTATAGTCTCAATCTCTACAGTTTCAACACCTAAAACTAGAAGTTCTAGAGTGTTCCTATGATCATATCACAACAATAAACATTCAATACACAAATACTTACTTGACTTGGTGCCAGATGCTCGTGGTGCCATACTACCTTTAGAACATAAATTCTAGAAATTCAAGCAATTTTAAACAAAATTATTGTTGAACCCAAACCACAGCCGAGTTTTGAACCTAGCTCTGATACCATAAAATGTAACACCCCAAACCCAGTCTATGCGTTAAGACCAGACTTGGTATGCTACACAAATCGAATATACATCTAGTCATCTAATGATTTAAAGAAAACAGGTCTTCAAAAACTATTTTGGAGATGGAGTTTATCAAAAATCGAGGTTAATTTAAAATCTATGATTTTAGAATATAAGAGTTTATAATTTGATCTCAGAGAATTAATTGGTTAAATTTTTAAATAAATTTAAAAAAAAGTTCAAAAGGACTTTGGAAACGAAATTTATAAAAGAGTTTTCACCGAAATTTTTACGAGATAGTGATATTTAAGAAACCCTTTTTTTTATACGTAATTTAAAGAAAACATTTATAAACTTAAAATAGTCCACTTTAAGTATCTAAAACATATTAAAATCCATCCACGAAATAAAATCCATAAAAACCATACTAGAGGCATTATTACATCGCCAAAATAATAATTAAGTAATAATACTAAAGAGTAGTTTAAAATTCATAAAACCATCGTTTGAAGTATGGCCTCCACGAAGTCATCCCGGCCCAAGCCTCCATCAATTATCATTACACGAGAAGGGTAAGAAAGCAGTGAGTTACTTAGAACTCGAGTGTGTAACCCACTTACAGTGTCCTTTGGGCCAAAACCATATAAGCATTTAATTGGGCTTGAGCCCATATACAAATATAACAATATAGCAATCATAAAATGCACGTGATATGCAATTCCCAACCAAGCCTAAATTTCCATACGCTACACACCACTCGTACCAACCAGCACACCTGTGGGGATCAAGTCAACCCACCCCGCCAAACACACCGATCGTAGGCATAAAGCCATTTAAAATGTTTGTGGCTGAGCCACCCGAACTAGATTTTGTGGCAGAGCCACCCGAACTAGATTTTGTGGCAGAGCCACCCGAACTAGATTTTGGTAGAACCACCAAAACTTCTCTTCAATTTAATCCCAACCCATGCAATCATGTATACATAAACAAAGCTTAAAAATTTACATATGATAATTTCAACATAAGGCCCATACTACAAGTTGGCCCATTTCTCAATTTGGCCCATATGGTAATTTAGCAATTCGGCCCATTAATCAATCTAGCAATTTGGCCCATTAATCAATCTAGCAAATTTGGCCCATTAATCAATCTAGCAAATTTGGCCCATTAATCAATCTAGCAAATTGGCCCATTAAGCGATCTAGCAAATTGGCCCATTAAGCGATCTAGCAATTTAGCCTATTAAGCGATCTAGCAAATTGGCCCATTAATCACATGAGGCCCAAAAATTACTTTTTATCAAATTAGCCCATTGAGGGCGATTCCGTAATTTCCACGACTTTAATACCGATTTCATGCACTTACACAAAAAGTGTTAATATATTGTATTTTCTGATTTTACCAACTTTACGATTTTTGTTTTAATGCTTACGATATAACATCTAACCCATGAGATAAGGGTGAAATTACACACCTGATTACGGTGAGAACTATAATTTCCCGCTCGTCGATACCTATATATATGTCACGCTTGACTACAACACTAATATTTAATATAAATCCATATAAAGATAAGCGATCTAGATCTTTACCCTCGGAATCTCGAACAACTACTATTTGGCGGTTCTCCCCGGTTGACGGTTCACAACCTGGTGGGAAATCTCGAATAGCTAATGGCTCCAAACTACGAACAACTTCGAATAATTGATTTTCACCGGATGCGGGTCCACAACCCGGTGGAAAATCCCAGATTGCCGAAATAGTCCTTCGCTTAAATCTAGAGGGAATAGCAAAACTGCCCCTCTTCCGAACACTATTCACCACCCTTTTCGACCCTATCTTGTTTGCCTCCATTGGTTAAAGAATATTAGTCCAACTAATATTTCAGAAATTAAATCTATAGATTTTAAGGGTGAAATCAGCTTACCACGAAATATCTTTGCATTCGCGAAATGAAAAATCGAGCGATAACATCCCTAGGATAGAATCAATTAATAACCCATCTTTGACAAGATAACGAATAATATGGAAGTCCTTGATAGAAACCCTTACCTTAACACTTTGAATCGAATCCTAGCGATTCACGATGATTACGAATACTCCGAGTTTCGGCCTTCACTTTATCACTATAAAGATGAAAAGATTGTCTAAGAAGAAGATGCTATTTTCGGTCAAAAGACCCTCCAAACTAATATGTATATTCGGCTAAAGACAAATAAGAAAATAAAGAAATGAAAAGGGTTCTTACCACTTGATTTGAGCGAAAGTTGAAAGAATGATTAACAAGAGAAAATATGTGAGGAGGAGGTTAGACTAAAAGAAAATTTTGATGGAAATAATGCTAGCAACATTCGGCCATGGAGAAAAATAGAAGAGAGAAAATGTGTTTCGGTTTTTCAAGGATGGAAAAGAACAAAGGGAGGGGTTTGGGACAAGAGGGCATTCAGCCAAAGAGTAGAAAAGAAAGAAAAGAACAATGGCCTTTGTGCTTAGATGATTTCGGCACTAGAGAGGAAGAACTTGAGAGGTTAGGTAAAGATTGAGACCAAATGGTCAAAAACAATGACCAAAAGAAGAAAACAAAAATGCTTACAATGCACCAATTGCATTCGGCTAAGGAGAGAAAAATGGAGAGAAAAATACTTTTGCGAAAAACACAAAATGACCAAATGCCAAATGACCAACTAGCTACCAACCTTACCAAAACCTTCAACGAAAATTCGGTCACCCCCTAGCCCCCAAAACCGTCCAAGTACATTGGCCAAAAGTCAAAGTTTTAGCCACCCAAAAGTTTCCAAAATATCACCCTTGTTTCATGCCTTGTGTTCCCCCTACATGCCATATTCTTATGATTCCCTACCTTAAGTTTGCACTTGCCTTTTCTCTTAGCCACCTTACCATAAAATTAAAAGTCTAACTTACCAAAATTTGATGCTTGGCCGACACTTGTTAGGAAAGAGCAAAATAAATGTCACAAAATACATACTAGGGGATTCGAACCTCTTCCCTCAAGCAACACTTATGACGCCAACTCCACTTTACTACTAGCTCATCTTATGCTAGTTTTTGTCACTTAATTTCCTTAAACATCAAGGTTACTTGTTCCACTTCAATAAAGTACTCATTACTAAAATTTATTCTAATTCTGAATAAATCCCGAGCCTTCTCAAGACTATATTAAACACACAAATTGAATCATTCACAAGCTAAGCACCAAAATTATGCAACATATCGATACTCAATTTTTAGGATGTTACAATTCTACCCCCCTAAAAGAAAATTTCATCCTCAAAATTTACCTGGTTAAAAGAGGTGAGGATATTGTTGCCGAATTGCGTCCTCAGGCTCCCACGTAGCTTCCTCCGCTCCGTGATTACGCCATAGAACCTTAACCAACGATACCGACTTCTTTCTTAGCACCTTAACATCTCGATCTAAAATTTTCACCGATTCCTCCTCGAAAGACAAGTCCGACCTTATCTCCACTTCTTCTACCGGTACTAAGTGAGATGGATCCGATCTATAACACCTCAGCATAGAAACATGGAAAACACTATGAATCTAACTCAACTCCGGAGGTAATTCAAGCTGATAGGCCACTGGTCCTACACGCTTCAACACACGGTGACGGTCCAATGAACCTAGGGCTCAACTTGCCCTTCCTTCCAAACACTGAAAATTTTCTTCCAAGGTGAGACCTTGAGAAAAACACGATCTCCCACCATGAAACTCAATATTCTTGCGCTTCCGGATCTGCATACAATTTTGTCTATCCGAAAGCTTCCTTTAACCGTGCTCGAATCACCTTTACCTTTTCTTCCGTCTCGGATATCAATTCAGGACCCAACAAGCTGCCGTTCCCCAATTCGGTCCAACAAGTAGGGGTACGACACTTACGACCATATAATGCTTCATAAGGTGCCATCTGGATACTGGATTGGTAACTGTTATTATATGCGAATTCTGCCAACGGTAGAAAATCCTCCCAACGGTTATATTGGTCATATTGGCATGTAAATGTAATTTATTATTGTAACCTAGCCATTGGAATGGCTAGTGATGATTATGTTTTGGTACATGTATATATATGTATTTAATTTTACTTTATAGAGATAACATAGGTGTTTATTATTGATTGATTAAGAAAGGTAAGATTTAAGCATGAATGCATGTAACAATATATCATGTTAGATGTTATAAATTGCTTGAATTCAATGCTTAGGCTGGTTGGTATTTGGATGTAAGTTTGGTGCAGGAATTTGGTGTGATTTTGGGTGAGAAATGAAGCTAGTAATGGCTTTATTTCGTCCACTCGGGCATGTGTCTAGATCGTGTGTGACACACGGCCTGGTACATGGGCGTGTGGTTAGGCCGTGTGTCCCCTACACCTTGAATTCGAGAAAATAGAATGCTCAGAATTTAGCACACGGATAGTGACACGGGCGTGTGTCTCAGCCGTGTGTGCTACACAACCTAGAACACGGGCGTCTGTCTTGGCCGTGTGAAACCTGCACCTAATTTTGAAAGAATTTAATTAACCACACGGCTTAGCACACGGGCGTGTTGCATGGCCGTGTGCACAAGTCAGAGAGTTACACGGGGTCGAACATAGCCTATAGCACAAGCATGTCCTAGGGTCACACGGCCGTGTCCCTTGGACCACACGGGCGTGTGAGCCCTGCACCTTGGAAATTTTTTAAAATTTTGCGAAAAATTATTAAAGTTTCCGATTAAGTCCCGACTCGATTCTAAAGCTCATATTAGGCCTCGAGGGTCCATTTAAGGGATGTTACAAATAATTTCAGAAAGTGAATAGTAATTATTGTAAATTATCTAAAAATGTTCTGAAAGTTTTGGTAATACTCCGTAACCCTATTCCGGCGACGTACACGGCTTAAGGGTGTTACAAAAAGTAAGTAAATTGAAAGGTTTATAATCTTATAAAAAGGTTGATTATTATATATTATGTCTCATAAAATCCTATCATGTTATGAATGATAAATATATGTGACATTAATGAACTTACTCATTTGTGAGTTGATGATTATATAGATTTATGAATCTTATGGCATTGGTATAGGTTTATGTTTATTCTATAAAGTCCATATTTGAGATGGAATGTTATGTTTAAAGTTTATACGAGCTTACTAAGCATACATTTCTTACGTAGTTATTTTCCTTTACTTTATAGATTATCAGAAGCTCGATCGATTTGGAAGCTCGTCAGAGATCTATCACACTATCCAGGGATTATATTTGTAGATTTTGATATTTTGAGCAAGGTTATAATGGCATGTATAGGTTGACTTATGGTTTATGTTGGTTGATGAGTTTGGCATGTATATGTCATTTTGGTTGATGTAACCTTTGTACTTTTGATGCCTTGTTGATGTGTGTTGTTTTGACAATGTGTTAATGCATGTTTGAATGGCCAAAGTGATAGGTGATGAATTGACCTCAACATGGTAAAGTTATGATATGCTTTAGAAAGGTTTTGAGTAGATCTATATGTTTTAAATATGGTATGCAAATATGTTGGTTGTTGGTACCATTTGAAAATGGCTTGTCATTTAGATGGTTTTGATGCATGTGAGAAATGATCCAAATGGTAAGGTTATTTTGATATGGCATGAATCTAATATGGTATGGTTGGTATGTGTCAATTGTGATGTGTTTTGGTATGGAAACAAGCTAGTTGATAAATGGTTAAATATGCACATGTTTAGGTATGTTTAATATATGTATTTGAGGTGCCTTTATGGCATAATGGTTGAATAGAATTTGGTCATTTGAAATTGGTCATTTTATGCATGTTTAAACATGTTTTGATACCTTGGTCATATGTGCAAATGGCTTGTAAGGGTGTGCTTGAATTGGGTGAAAGAAATGGCTTGAATTTGGCTTATTTCTTGTCCACACGACCTAAAACACGGGCGTGTGTCTCAGCCGTGTATGACACACGGCCATGCGACACGACCGTGTGTCCCCTGTAGGTTTTAAAGGTGGTATTTCAAATGTTACACGGCCTGAGACACGGGCATGTGTCTCAGCTATGTGACCCCTGCAGCATGAAATTTTCTATCTTTTTCTTTAATGTTTTAAATGTTTCAAATTTAGTCCCGAATCGTTTCTAAAGTGTTTCTAAGGCCTGAGGGCTCGAATTAAGAACTATATGCATGTCATTGAATGAATTATGCTATGATTTATAAAATGTTTGGAATGTGAACGTTTTTAAGTTATGCTTTTACGGTAATGCTTCGTAACCCTATTCTGGCGACAGATACGGGTTAGGGGTGTTATAGTTCTTAACGGCAAAGCATTCAACCATGCTCTCGCACGATATCTTAAGGAATACGGAAATAGTTTAAGCCACAGAGCGTCTTTAGGAAAACCCTGTTGTCTAAACAAGTAACAAACCTCTAGCAAAATTCTTAAATGCGGTCTTGGATCTTCAATAGGTAATCCACTAAACTATCCTACTATTTGTAACATCTGAAGCATTACCAGTTTTAACTCAAATTACTAAGCTTCAATTTGTGGTCTGACTATCCCTGGATTTAGATCATCCAAAATTGGCACAACATGCTCTCGGATTGGCCTGTCTCGGTCATCTATCACTGTAACACCCTGAATTTGGGCCTAGTAGAATTGGGCCTATTGGGCCTTGTGCATGGGAGCGTTTAAAACTTTTGAGAACAAGAAAATGGCACTAATGCAAGTTGGATCTATTAGGTGAGTGATTTTGGAAGGTTAGGGGGCTTCTATGAAGTCCTGGGTTCAAGCCATGTCATTTGGAAATTTTTTATTTTTAGCATTAAGGGACCCTGACTCCTAGTATTAAGCCTTATAAGTATTTTTGATTAAAAAGGAGACATAAGAGAGCCTGTGGTGGAGTGGTTGTGGCGTCACATGTACGGCAAGGAGGGCAGAGGTTCAAGTCTCACTGCATGCAAAAAGGGATTAATTATTTATTTTGCTCATGAGTGGGCAAGAGTTGGTGTTGGATTCGAACTCTGTGTTGGAGAGTTTGAATGAGTCAATTGAGGGATTTAAGGAGTGGATATGGAGGAGATTTTGGTGGAGAAAATTGTGGAGTTTGATAAGGGGTGGAGTTGGCCGAATTTAAGAGTCTATAGGTGCCTATTCAGTTTTGATTTTGTGCCGAATTAGTGATTGGAAGCCTAGGAAATTCGGCTAAGGTGTAATTTTCTCTGATTTTTTTTACAGTTTTGGTCATTTTTGTTCCGGTTTTTCTCTCTTCTCAATGGTTTTTCCCCCCTTCTGCATATTTTCTCTCTTTTGTTTGTTGGGTAGCCGAATTTTACCTTGACCACTCAGGTATTTTTCTCCTTCTGCATCCTTTTGGGTTTTGCTTCCCTTTCTAACCATTTCTCTGCCGTTAGCCAAATCTCTTCTCATCTCTATTCCTTCGATTTTCTTCAAGCGTCCCTTCCCGCGTTGTTAACCGAACACCTTCTAATCTTTCTCCTCATTTCCTTCCTGTCGCTCCAACAGTTACTGGTTGCTTCCCTTTTTCTCTTTTGGGTCGCTTCATCTATCTATCTAGTATCCTAACCGAATACTCTCCAACCTATTCTCCACCCCGCCCCATTTTGTTAACAATTTGCACTTATCGGGTTGTTTGGTTTTGCTCGACGGCTCTCTTATGCTACTAGTGATGTATTCGATTTTCGAGGGGTGAAGAAGTGCGGGAGGTATTCAAGTCGTCAAACCCCTTTCCTCCCATTATTCAATTTAGGTAAAACGTTACCTTACTCTTGGGTAAGCCGAATATTCCACTGATTTTGTAAGTTAATGTTTGTGGTTTTTAACCATATCTATAATCCATCCAATCTGACAAGATCTGTCGTTATGCAATTAATTGGCAAGGAGCATCCGTTAATTCTAGTCAGCGATTTTAGAATAATAAGCCAGGTCACTATCAACCAAGGTTGGTAGTGTTTAACGGTTTGGGGATTTGATGTTGTGAATCTTATCGATCGGAAGGCTAACTGTGTGCCTTATTGAAATGTAGGTTTTGGGCTCGTGAACGGCTCACTTGATTTCATAAACAGGTGTGTAACTTTGTGCTCTGTTGATGATCGGCTGAAAAGCTGAAAGTGTGTATTAGTACCGTAATTACTAATCGGTCAAAAGCCAATAAAGTGTGAATGTTTTTCGCACGGTGTTAGTGGTAGCGGCAAATGCCGAAATGCCGAAAAGTCGAAAAGCCGAAGGATTGGGCTTTTGGGCCACATGAGCGTGCGAACGCTCATGTGATCAACCGAGCTCACGAAACGTGGACGTACGACGAGGAAGGCCGCCATGATTGATCTCATGGGCTTGGGCCAAAATGGGCCGTATGGGCCCAATGGGCCCGTGGGCCCGCATGGGTAAACTTCACTGTTAAGTGGGACGTAGATAGACTTGTCATATCGCGCACACGACTTAGGTAGTTTTGGGCCTCGTTGGGCCGAAGTGGGCTGTGTGGGCCCACACGGATAAAATGTATGTGATGTGGTAAGTGTTGTTTGGACTGTGACGTTTGCATAACTGTGGCTATTTCTGGGCTAATTGGGCCACACGAGCGTGTGGGCCCACTAATGCCGAATAATGGGCCTTAGGCCCATTTACACCGTTATGTCTGTTTGGGTTACTTAAGTCGCTCGAGGCGACGGTGGACCTTCTATTGGGTCGTTAAGCCCCGATTTGCAAAATTACTGAAATACCCCCAATTCACAAAATTATCGAAATACCCCCGGTTTGCAAAATTACCAAAATACCCCCGATTTGTGAAAATTACTAAAATACCCCTATTTTGCAAAATTACCGAAATACCCCCGGTTTGCAAAATTACTGAAATACCCCCGATTTGCAAAATTACTAAAATACTCCTAGTTTGCAAAATTACTGAAATACCCCCGATTTGTAAAATCACCGAAATACCCTCGAATTGTAAAATTACCAAAATACCCCCAGTTTGCAAAATTACCGAAATACCCTCGGATTGCAAAATTACTAAAATACCCTCAATTTGTGAAATTACCAAATACCCCTAATTTGTGAAATTACCAAAATACCCCCGGTTTGCAAAATTACCTAAATACCCATGTAGGGTAGGATTACTGAAATACCCTTTTAGGGTAAAATGACTATTTTGCCCTTGTGGGTAAATGACTGACTTAGACTATGAATTTGACTGAATTGACGGTGATCGTATGAATGTGTTTTAACTGACTTGACTGTGGGCATGTGACTGATATGCTGTTAATATATGTTGAATGACTACTACTGAGCATGGCCATTTTGCATACACATGTAATGATTGAGCATGACATACACGACATATTACATGGGGTTGGGACATTGATACGGAGGAAGTTCTGATAAGGTTGCACGGGTCGCATGACGACTGTGGATCCAGTATTGATCTGTTAAGGTCACACGGGTCGCATGAGATGACTGTGGACCGAAGGACGGCTTAAAGCCGCGTAATCTAATTATGGCTCTATGCCAACCTAAATATGGCTCTGTGCCATCTTGATTATGGCTTTGTGCCAATCGTATTTACCCGTGGCTATGTGCCTAACATATATATCGGTGACTCTGCGTCGATCATATTTACCCAAGGCTGTGTGCCGATTATATTACCGTCGCTGAGGGCTATGTGCCAAACATAATACAGTTACTGATGGCTTTGTGACAATTATAATACCGCTACTGAAGGCTTAGAGCCGCATATATATATTAGCAGCTTTACTGTGATTTCGGTTAGGGCCGCAACCAGTACTAACATTGGTGTGCTGGCTGGGTGGGTCGATTTTATCCCCATGTGAGTGTAGGGTTGGTACGGGTGGTGTGTTGGCTGCATCGGGGTGGGATGCATCCTCATACTATTGCATATCTGTTATGAGATCTGTCATCTTGCATCTTGGGCTTAGGCCAATTGTTCATTATTGGTTTGGGCTAGCCCAACTGATTCAGATTATGGGTTTGTGACCCAATGGTATTGTAGTGGGCTTTGGCCCACGTATGCTTTGATCTGAACTGTCATTTAGCACGGTTAAAGGGCTTTGCATCGTTTCAATTTCTGTTTCTGTATACTGACTGTTACTCTAGTAAGGGGATTACACATTGAGTTTTCGTAAACTCACCCCGTTTTTAATCGTCAAGGTGTAGTCCCCACCTTAGACGGATCGGTCTTTGCCAGGGACTCGGAGAAGGCCACACACTGCTTTTGTTTTCCGTTTTGATTGCTTACATTCAAGTATTTTGATTTGGGTTGTAATAAGGCCTCTTTAAGTTCTGGATTTTAACTTTGGGTTTTTATTTATGTTTGAATTATATCCATTAGAAGTCACGGTTTTCCAAAATGCTAATAGTTTTTAAACAACACTACGTTTTCGCTACATTTTCAGAATGGTTTCGCGACTTAATCTTTTTCGTAAATCGATTACTCTCAAAATTAGCTTCCGCAATTAAAAAGATATTTTGGGAATAAAATTAATAATTTTTCAATGTACCACGTTTTAAAAATAAACTAACGTAACTGGGATTTTACTTAAGCTTTTAAATAAGAAGGGTTTTCAATGAAAACATGGTTTTCGAAAAACACTTCAATGTGACACGCCAGATTCGGGCCTAACTTCTAGGCTGGGTTTGGGGTGTTACAATCACCCTATGAACAGGAGGATTAGCATCCTAACCATTCAAATAATCATTTAGACCAGATATCACCCTACGAACAGGAGGATTAACGTTCTGACCATTCAAATTATCATTCAGACTAGGATCATTCTCGTTCCTAGCCATTTTTCGCAGTTCATTCCGCCTTCTTCGTAAAGTTATTTCGATCTCTAGGTTAAAAGAATATTCTTTTTTAGTAGGAATGTCTCTTCTCATGCACTAATGGAAAACCTGAAGAAATTCAATTAAACTAAGTTATATAAGACTAATGGAATTAAGTAAAATAACCAAACAAAATTACACCAATTTGTCGATCCTCGGCAACGACGCCAAAAACTCATTGCATGAGAATATGATATGCAAATTGTGCAAGTATACATGTCGGATCAAGTAATAAAGTGATAAGTAAGATCGTCTCCACAGGGATCGGATTAGGTATAAAAGTGGTCAAGTTATTATAACGAATTATGATTAATGTTATGGCAAAACCAAGTTAAGTACGCAATGGTAAATTAAAGTAGTAAGGATGTGTGCAAAATGTGTATTGACTAAGACTAAAAAATGCTAAGGCAAAGCAAGAGTAAAAATGCGATGGCAATTATGAGAATAATTATGTAAATAATCTGCGAATTAATAAATATGTAACAGCCCGTTTTTAGTCAAATTGGAATAGTGGTTTTGGAGCCACAAAGAAGTCAAAATATTTATTTTGACATTTTATTAAAGTTTACAGCACGATAGAATTATTGTGTGAAAGTTTCATAAAGAAATTTTACTGTTTGAATGCTTAATTCGGTAAAAAGGACTAAATCGCGTAAAGCGTAAAACTTGTGTTCTATTAGCTAAAAGTGTAAAATAGCTATAGAAAATTAAAGTAAAGGTCCTTAAGTGGTAAATAGGCCATTTATGGGTTATTGGATGATGATAGCATGGCAATTGGTGTAATTTTAAATTAATTTTAAGGTTAATTTTGGTATTTGGTAATTAAAGGTTAATTTAATTAAAAAATTTGGGTGCTTTCATCTTCTCCAAGCCAAAAATAAGAGAGGAAAAACACCATTTTTATTCCTTGGAAGGTTCAGCCATAGCTTATTGAGCATGTAGGTGATTTTCGACTTTGTTTTTAATGATTTCTATGTTTTTGTGATCGTTGCTTCGTACTCTAGCTAGCCCGTACCTTCGATTTCGAAACTGTTAAAGATTTAACATGTTTCCATTGTTGAATGTTTGAATAAATTGATATTGATGATAGATTATGAAGGTTTATTGATAGATTTACTAGTTTTGTAAAGTGATTTTTAACAAAAATGTCAAAAAGGGATTAATTTGTGAAAATGTAAAATTATATGGGTAAAAGTGCGAATTAATAAAAAATATGGGCTGCTAGGGACTCCATTAAAATTCGGCTACCATATTTAAGGGTCTAATTACATGAATTTGCATTTTTACGAGTTAAGAACTAAATTGTAAAAATGTCAAAATAGTAGGGCAAAAGTGTAATTTTTCCATAAGGTGATTTTTTTGGAATAAATTGAATAGACCAAATACTGAATATGCTAATTTTGAAATATATATAGATCAAGATAAGCAAGGATTGAATCTAGATCGGGGAAAAGGAAAGGTTGACGATTAGCCGATATTTGTTATCCGAGCGATACGAGGTAAGTTCATATAATTAGAATCGAACTTTTAAATACTTGTAAGTATTTGAAATGAATGTATTTAATTGAGTAAATGATCCACTTGAAATTCGAATGCCTTATTGATATATTCTGATGGTTACCGAGCCCCGTTTGAACCGTAGGAATTCGTAGGATACAAGTGACATGTCACTAGGGTTACCATTTAAGTCGTGATCATGCATGTGTTGCGAACTCACTACAGCTCGTATGAGCTTACCGATATATTAGCTCGTAAGAGCTTACTGTTCTTAGCTCATCAGAACTTACTGTTACCAGCTCAATAGAGCTTACTGTTCATCAGCTCAGGAGGAGTTCACAGATCATAGCTTGAAAGAGTGAAAACGATGATGAATTGATAGATTACTGATTAATACACCTAGTGTGTATCACCCGTGTATCTATCGATATTCTATTAGGTTCAACGGGCATATTTCTGCTAATGGTTATACGGATGAATTACTGGTTATATAAATGAATTGTCGATTATATGAATAAGGATGAATTGTTACATATGTTATACATGTTACGTGAATTTGGTATGATGTAATATGATGTATGAAATTGAGATATAGGTTGATTATATGTACTTATGATACTAACATATTGATGAATGCTTGTGTATAGGCATTTGGCAAGTGAATTTGATATACTTTGTTTAATTGTTTGATTACGTATAAATGGTAAGTTAAATTCTGAATTATATGGGCTTACTAAGCTATAAAGCTTACTCTGTTTCTTTTTCCATGTTTTATAGAGGTTCGATAGCTCGCTCGATCTGAATAAAGTCGGAGCTATGCATCACACTATCCAGTTGCTGATTGGTACTTATGAACTCATGGATATATGTAAATATGGCATGTATAGGCTAGTTATAAAGATGATAGTTATGGTTACTTGAGATAGTGATTTTGGTACATGTTGTGGTATAAGTTAAAGCCATGTGATTTGGCTTAACTTGGTATAATGTTTTGGTTGTGTATAAGTATTCAAATATGGTATGTTTTGGCAAGTAGTAGATGGAATGGAAATATGCAAATGTTGCCTTGATATGTAGTAGACATATGAATGGAAAATGCATGATATTAATTAGGTATTTGAATACTATGTCTAATTGGTATAAAATGTGTATGAAATGTTATGGATTGGCTGCCTATTGAGTTATAAAATGTTGTAATTTATGCTTGTGTAGGTATGTAAAAATAGGGTGGCAAAATGGCTTTGCAAATAGCCTATTTTTGTCCACACGGGCAGAGACGCGGGCGTGTGTCTCAGCCGTGTGCGACACACAGTCATGTTACACAGCCTGTGTCCCCTGGTGTTGAAATTAAAACCAAGTCAGTATGCTCCACACGGTCTCACACACGGGCGTGTGACTGGCCGTGTGGTACAAGTCAGTATACCCCTAATTGGCACACGGCCTAGCACACGGGCGTGTGACTTGGCCGTGTTGCATGAGTTAGTATACCCTACAGGATTGGCACGGCCTAGCACATGACCTAGCACACGGGCGTGTGTGGCCACTTCAAAGGGCGCACGGGCTAGACACATGGGCATGTGGATGGCCGTGTGACCCAAGTCAGTATGTACCCCCTGTTTTCACACAGCCAGTGACACGGGCATGTCTAGTGGCCATGTGAGACACACGGCCTGGCCACACGGGCGTGTGTCCCCTATTTTGAGAAATTTTTTTCAAGTTTCGTGAAAGTTTTATAAGTTATTGGTTTAGTCTCGAACCGCTCCTAAAGCATGTTTAAGGCGTTGTAGGATATTATAAGGGACAAAGTGATTGAGATGGAATGATGATTGTATGAAATGATAGAATGCATGAGAAAAGTACGGTTTTATGTGTTATAAGTCTGGTAATGCTCCGTAACCCTATTCCGGCTTTGAATACGGGTGAGGGGTGTTACAAAATAAATAACTAAGAATGTTATGGCAAAGATACTTTGGCAAAGGATTAAGGGTCTACGATGTTGATTTGGAAGGTTGGGATTACTAAGAATCTGTCCTTACTTTTAGTAATGTCTCAGCAAAATCATACTAAATCTATTGCTCAGAAGAGACCTAAAGTGACATGTTTCTTTCGAGAGCTAAATCTCAAGTTACCTGACTTGTGTCTATAGGCCTTAGCACGGTACCCTACACTATTTTGTCTTCATTCTATACAAACGCTTCTCTATGTCTAGAGTCGCTGCAAGTATTCGGTCGAATACCCGCTTGTATCATTCAATTCCAGTCCAACTAATCTAACCTTTTCAGAATTAGATTTAGTTTATGGGCATACTGCACACTTATCTATGTCTAGGGAATTTACGCATACAATTAGGAAATAAAAACAATTGATTGAAACAGTTGATTAAATCAAATATATGCTTCAACCATTAACGAAAATAAAAGTTTCATCATATAATCCCAACCCTATGAGATTTAACTCATGGGTTGGCAATTAAAATTCAAGTTCAAAATAACACCCAACATCGTTTTGATCAAATCAATTCACAGATTAAGAAATAATGGAAGAACTTAGAAATATGGTTGTCGCCAAATTAATCCACAATCCAACAGCATAGTGTCATGTGGTGGCTGAGAGGGATTTCCTTCGGTTTCCTTGTTTTGTCTCTACTCAGTCCCTACCCTCTATTATTTCCTCCAGATCTCCACACCCTTTAGGGTTTCCTCCTTTGGCTATTTATAAGCTTTTTCCCTAGGGTAAATCTAACAGCCCATGATATCTTCTCCTCTTTTTTAGGCAAATTTTTCTAGTACAAGTAGAGTTGGGCTGAGACTGGTATGCGTTGATTATTGACTCGGTTATCTTCCTGAAATTGACACGGCATACAAGTTGGCAAAATTTCCAACCTTTTGCCCCAGCAAAACCTCACTCCTTTATTTATTTCTCCACATCCTATACTTGTCAAACCACCAAACACAATCCTTCCACATGCAATTAAAAGTAATTAACATTTAAACACAGTCTAAGCTCCTAATGTAATGATAAAAATACTAATGAAATGTCCTAAAATGCAACTAAATGTACCCAAGTACAAGCAATTAGCTAGGTCTAAAGGCATGAAATGTACATCTTTTCTAGAGTTATCACCTGCTCATGCGCCTCACGATCCCAACGCCTCTCATGATGATGATCACTGATCTGTTTCATTTTATTTTTTTATTTATATTATTTTCGGTTGTACTTTTATTTTTATTTTTAGTTTTTTTATTTTGATTTGTGAGACTTCTTTATTTTTATTTTTCTTTTGAACTATGTTGTTGTTTTTATTATTTTGATGGTTGTTTTTATTTGAGTTTATAATTTCTTTGTCTTTTTATTTATTTTTCTTTATCTTCTTATTAGTTTGGTCAGAAACATGCACTTCATTTAGATTTGCTCATGATTCCAGTTTTCAGTATTCTGGTGATTTCATCCAAATTTAGGGCAGTTTCAGTTCTCTCCCTCTCTTTTGATATTGTGTTTATTTTGTGCTTATATCTGTTTGTACATTGCGGACAATGTACATCTTAAGTGTGGGGAGGTTGTTTGTATATTTGTGATAAAATCCATGAATTATTTATTGTGTTTAAGTGATTTTCTTATAACCTCCATTAGAATGAATTTTTTTATTTGAAATTTTTATTTATTTTTTTAGAATAATTTGTGGATGTTTATGCATTGTGAGATTTATACTTTAGGACACGAGAGAGTCAAGAATGATAAGTTGTTTTTCAAAAATTATAATTTTAGGTTGTCTCCCTGAACTGAAAATTTATTTTAAAATTTTAAATTTGCAAGTTTGACATCAAAACCATAATTTTTTTGTGAGCTTTTGAGCCTATAAAGCATATATTTTATTTCATGCTCATTTTATCTTTGTTTATATGTATGTCAACTTGATTTGTTATTTTAGAACTTGCTTCGATTATTCATGATTGATTTGATATACAGAGATGATAGAGACACTTAGGATTTAACCCATTTAACCTGTAAAAAGCTTACCTATTGAATTAACCCCTAGTAAACCCCTTTGATCCTAACACATTTTTTAATTCTTTAATGTTAACCCATAACTCATATCTATGTTGTAAAATCATCTTTTTTATTGACCCCCTTTTTGTCGAGATTTGATTTGGTTAGTTGCCTAACTATGTTTTATTATTTGAACTACTGATTTTTAAATAAATAAATAAATAAGAAAAAATATATCAAAAAAAAATTTGATTGAGCTTGAATAATTAGTTTCATATTATGTTGAAAAGCTCAATTCCATTTGTGATTATTCTTGTTGATGTAATTTCTTTTAATTCAACAACTAATTGTTTTTTCTTGTTTAGTAACTTATCAACTCGATCTCGATTGTAACCAACTTTTCTGGCATTTTTCATACCCTTAACCTAAGCCCTATTACAACCTCTTAAAGAACTCTTGATTTGTGTGTCATCTCATTTTATAGTGGTAGAGATTTGATTTTCAAGCAAGCTTATGGTGATAGCATTTCTCGTTCGACTACTGAGTGCATATTATTTGAACCCTAAACACTTTGAGTGAATCTTTACTGAGGATGTCAATTCTTATTGATTTTGAATTTAAGGTAATTATTTAGATAAGGGGAGACACCTATGTTTTTTTTTTCTTTAAAAAGTTTCGCTTGGACTACTTGAATCTTTAGTGTCCTTTTGGTTGAATTTCCAATGCATGATTATTTTCGAATTATCTTGAAAAATTATTGATGAGAATGAAAATTTTAGAAAGTTAACTTGAATGTGAGTTGAGGATTTTGCTTGAAGACAAGCAAACACTTAAGTGTGGGGATATTTGATAAATGCCAAAAGTAACATGTTTTAGCCTCACTCTTAATACATTTTTGGATGATTATTCGATTTAAAATAGTGAATTTTATGCTCCCAATCTTTTAAATTCATGTTTCTATGCTTAAGAGAGCAATTGGGAGCAAAAGGAGTGAAAAATAAGCGAAAATCAGAGAAAGTTTCAAGAGCCACACGGGCTGCCACACGGCCATGTGCCAGACCGTGTGAAAATTGTGATCAACACTCCAAACACGTGGAAAAACACAATTTTTAAGTTTTTCAGACATTTTAAGACCTATGTATACCAAATATAAGAAGAAGGGAGTAAGCCGTCAGAGAATATTGAAGAAAACACCATTGAAGCCAACTCTGAAGCAGACTTCCATCAATATTGAAGATCCCCTTTTGATTTCTTTGAAATTTATTATGAGTTTCTTTATTTCTTGTGGTTATACTATCTTTGAGATGTTTTTATTTGCTATCATGAACTAATTTTCCAAATATCTAGGGAGATGAACCCTAGGATGGACTCTGTTATTTGATTTATATTTTTTTACACAATAAATACTTGGATCTTATTCTCAATTATGTGTGCTTAATTTTGGGTTTAATATTTCTAGACTATTAATCCATGTTTGATGTGCTTGAATCAGAGGAAGAATAGACCCTGTTTAAAAGTAGATCTAGTATAATTGAGTGGAGTTGCATGCAATTCTAGAAATAGGACGACATAAATCTACCGGATTAGAGTCAAATCTAATAGGAGAATCCATAGATTGAGTTAATGCGGTAATAGAGGTTTTAATTAGAAAGAAATTTCAATTAATCAACCTAGAGTCAGTGTCTCTTAGTATTGAAGAGAGATATTAGTATAATTTAGGATTTCTACGGATCAAGATACTAAGTGAATAAATTGCGTAATATAAATTGATAATGACAGATGATGTAACAGCCCGTTTTTGGTCAAATCGGAACAGTGGTTTCAGGACAACAAATACGATGTAAAAATAATTATTTTATTATTATTTTAACATTTACAGCATGATGATATGTTTGTGTGAAAATTTTGTTAAGAAATTTTATCGTTTGATTAGTCAATTTGATAAAAAGGACTAAATCGCGTAAACTGTAAAACTTGTGTTCTAATAGCTTAAAGGGTCTAATAGCTATAGAACCTTAAAGTAAGAGTCCTTAAGTAGTAATTAGACCATTTCAATTGTGAGTGGATAATTATGGGCATATATTAAGTGATTTTTAACGTTTTTAAATAACGTTAATATAGTAATTTGTGAATAACTTAAGTAAAATAATGGAAAACATAATGTATCATCATCTTTTCTTCATTTCCATGAAAATGCAAAGAAAGAAGGAAGCCATGGAAGCTTTTTAGGGTTCAGTCACTTAGTAGCTCAATTGGTGAGTGATTTTTGTCCCGTTTTTAATGATTTATATGTTTTTGAGATCGTTGCAGCTTAGTCGAGCTAGCCCAAGGACTATTTTGCAAAAATGTTAAAGTATTTGAGTTTTACCATTGTTGTATATGCATGAGTTTTAGTGTTTGATGGATGAAAATGAAAGTTTGGTGAAAGTTATACAAGTTTTGTAAAGTAATTTTTAGTGAAAATGCAAATTAGGGATTAAATTGTGAAATGTGGAAACTTTGTGGGTAAATTGTGAAATAAATGAAAAATATGGGCTGATATGTGCACTGGAGAAATTCAGCTAGCATGGGTTGGTATTGAATTGCATGAATTTATGATTTTATGAAATAAGGACTAAATTGTAGAAGTTGTGAAAGACTAAGGGCAAAAGTGTAAATGTGATTTAATGAGTGTTTTGGATTAAATTGAATAGAGAGGTAGTTAAATAAGCTAAATTTGATTACATATAGATCAAGAAAAGCGAAATTCGGATCTAGATTGAGCGAAAAACAAAGTACTCGACCAATCGACCTATTTCGTCGTTTTAGCGTCCGAGGTAAGTTCGTATGTAATAAGTTTCATTATAAATGTATTTTAAATGATTTGATATTGCATAAAATGTGAATACGAGACTACGAACATATTCGACGATGATTCGACAAATGTGAAAATCCCGGTTAAACCTTAAGAATAGATTAGGATACGAATGACATGTCATTAGGGGTTATTGTGATTATTTGATCTGGGTACTAGTCTTGTACGTCCTACCGGTGGCTGAGTATACCGGGATGTGTTAAGGTTACTTGACAGCTTGTATGAGCAGCACCGTGTAGCTACGTCTTGACTGACAGCTTGTGTGAGCAGGCCCGTTGATAGCTCGAGAGTGAGCATAAATGTGATATGAGATTGAGATAGCATTGGCTATGTATGTGGCACTTCGGTGCGAGTTTCTCGAGTATCCGATAGTATTCCGAATGGTTCAACGGGTAAATGAAAGACGTGGTTGAGTATGAGATTGATACGAGATGGTACAGGTATGTACATGAACCGTATAAGCTTTAAATCGAAGAAATTGTGAAGTTTGCGTATAATCTTATGATTAAAGATGTGAAAGGTTTGTTAGATAATATGAGATACATATTGATATATATTCAATTTGTTGAATTGTGTATTTATGATTACATTCAGTTTATTTCATACGAGCTTACTAAGCTATAATGCTTACTTTGTTTATTGTACCGTGTTTTATAGTGATTTCAAAGCTAGCTCGGATTCGGGGATAGTCGGAGACTTCGTCACACTATCCTACTATCACTTTGGTAATTTTAAGCTTATGGTTTGGTTATATGGCATGTATAGGATTATGGTTATTTTGGTTATGACTTGATAATGATTTTGGTCATTTGAAATGGCTTGTAAATGTTAAATGTTTTGGTTTGTATATAGCCATGAGAGTTGGCTTATTTTGGTTGATTTGGTTATGTATATATCTATGTGCATATGGTTTGGTTATGTGATTAAAGATGAAAATTTTATGCTCGTTGATATTTGGCCATTAGGGGTACTAAATGGTTGGGCATTGGATTTGCTATGTTATGAGATTAAGCTAGATGATGCAAATTTGAAAGTGCTCGTATTGATGTTTGAGATTAGGAGATTTGATATGAATTGAATGGTCCATTGTGGTATTGATAAGTTTGGTATTTGTTAGTTTTGAAATGGTATAAACTATGCTTGGTTGAAGATGAATAAATGACTATTTATTCTTTGTTTTAGTGCCAATTGTTGTGGTGTAGCTGTATGCAAGTTTGGGTGGCAAAATGGCTTGGTATATAGCCTATTTTTGTCCACACGGGCAGAGACACGGGCGTGTGTCTCAGCCTTGTGTGACACACGATTATGTTACATGGCCGTGTGTCCCTTGGTGTTGAAATAGAAACCAAGTTAGTAAGCTCCACACGGCTTAGCACACCGGCGTGTGATTGGCCGTGTGGCCTAAGTCAGTATACCCTACAGATTTGGCACGCCCTAACACATGGCCTGGCACACGGGCGTGTGTGGCCATTTTTAGGGCACACGGGCTAGCCACACGGGCGTGTGTGTTGGACGTGTGACCCAAGTCAAAGAGTTACACGGGGTTGGGCACGGGCTGGGACACGGCTATGTGCTTCCATTTCGAATGTCTACACGGCCTGTGACACGGGCGTGTCTTTGGCCGTGTAAGACACACGGCTGGGCCACACGAGCGTGTGTCCCTTGTTTTTGGTAAAAAAATTCTTAGTGTTATTAAAGTTTTCAAAGTTATCGGTTTAGTCCCGAACCACCCCGAATGTATGTTTTGGGCCTCGTAGGCTCGTATAAGGGACGATATGTATGTTGTTGATTGATGATTATATGAAATTTGAAAATGTACATGAAATATATGTTTAAATGTGTGATAAGTTTGGTAATGCTCTGTAACCCTATTCTGGCATCGAATACGGGTGAAGGGTGTTACATTTATTAGTATCTGAATTACGATTTAGTCAATTCTCAAACTAGCGTAACGTATGTGAGAGTCTAGCTATACATGCCATATATAACCTGTGATAGTGTGATGACTCCTGACAATTTAAACTGTGTTTTTATATAGTAAATGGATCCCAATTGTGCTATAACTGATAATGTTGATAGTAATGCGCCTGCCTCCATTCACGGGGTAGCGCAATCCGAGTCTAGACCCGTATCGGGTAGCCAGGGAGGAGAGGCTAAAGAAGCCTTCCTCCAGAAGATGAACGAGTGGTTTACGGAGTTTGTTAGAACAAATCCGGCTGCTCAAAAACCTCCACCCCCATCTAATCCCCAACCGGTTTCCTTAGCTCCTCAAAGTATGGAACTTCTAATATTGAATAAGCCACTAGTAGATAAAATCTGAAAATACGGGGCTGAAAAGTTCAGAGCTACTGTTGACGATGATTCCGAGAGAGCTGAGTTTTGGCTTAAAAATACTATTCGGGTATTTGATGAACTTTCGTGCACGCCAGCTGAGTGTTTAAAATATGCCATTTTATTATTGAGGGACACTGCGTATCAGTGGTGGAATACTCTAGTATCAGTGGTACAGAGAGAAAGAGTTACCTGGGAATTCTTTCAAGATGAATTCAGAAAGAAATATATCAGTCAACGGTTTATTGATAAAAAATGAAAAGAATTTTTAGAGTTAAAACAAGGTCGTATGTCTGTGACAGAGTATAAGCGGGAATTCATGAGACTAAGTAAATATGCTCGGGAATGTGTTTCAACTAAGGCCATAATGTGTAAAAGATTTGAAGATGGGTTAAACGAAGACATCAGACTACTTGTCAGAATTCTAGAGTTTAAAAAATTCATTGTGTTGGTTGACAGAGCCTGTAAAGCCGAAGAACTTGGCAAAGAAAAGAGAAAGGCAGATTTCAAAGCTAGAGATTCAAGAAAAAGATCGATGAATAAACCGTATCAATCTTCGTCAAAGAAATCACGAGATTTGTATAGTAGCACAAATGCTTCAGTGGGATATTCAAATAGAGATCGTGGAAAAATAATACTCAAGTCCTAAAACTTAAGCTACATCAGTATCGAGTGTTGGCAGTGTGAGAAACTATAGACCTGAATGTCAACGATACAGAAGACGACATCCTGGTGAATGTAGAATGAATGACCGGGCTTGTTTCAAATGTGGTTCGCAAGATCATTTCATACGGGATTGTCTTGAATTAGCGGAGAAAGATAAGATTCAGAATGCAAGACTGAGTAACACAGCCACTAGAGGAAGGCCATCAAGAAATGTGGGAAATGTGACCAGTAGTAGAGGCGCGACAAAAGATTCGGCTATGAGATCTGAAGCGAGAGCACCTGCTAGAACTTACGCTATTCGCGCTCGTGAAGACGCGTCATCACCAGATGTTATCACCAGTACATTTTCTCTTTACGACACTAATGTGATTGCTTTGATTGATCATGGATCAACTCATTCGCATGTTTGTGAGAATCTAGTGTTTAGTAAGAATTTGCTTGTTGAGTCTACTGACTTTGTAATTAAAGTATCAAACCCTTTAGGCAAGTATGTTCTAGTTCATAAAGTTTGTAAGAACTATCCTTTAATGATTCGGGGTTACTGTTTTTCGGCTGATTTGATGTTACTACCTTTTGATGAATTCGATGTAATTCTAGGTATGGATTGGTTGACGTTGCATTATGTTGTTGTGAATTGTAGACGAAAGACCATTGAATTGAAATGTCAGAATAGTGAAATTCTTCGAATTGAATCAGATGAGTTAAGTGGATTGCCTATTATGATTTCGTCGATGTCAGCTCAGAGATACGTGAGAAAAGGTTGTGATGCTTACCTAGCTTATGTTTTGGATACAAAAGTATCTGAATTTAAGATTGAATCAGTGCCAGTTGTCTGTGAATATCAGGATGTGTTTCCAGAAGAATTACCGGTGTTACCACCGATTAGAGAGGTTGAATTTGCTATTGAATTAGTGCCGGGAACATCACCGATATCTATAGCTCCTTATAGAATGGCTCTGACAGAATTGAAAGAGTTGAAATTTCAGTTGCATGAGTTAACCGATAGAGGTTTCGTACGACCTAGTTTTTCACCCTAGGGTGCGCCAGTGTTGTTTGTAAAGAAGAAAGACGGATCAATGAGAATGTGTATTGATTGCCGACAACTCAATAAGGTTACGATAAAGAAAAAGTATCTGTTTCCGCGAATAGATGATTTGTTTGATCAGTTGAAAGGGGCAACATTGTTTTCGAAGATTGATTTGAGATTGGGCTATTATCAGTTGTGAGTTAAGGATTCAGATGTGTCGAAAACTGCGTTCAGAACAAGGTACGGACATTATGAATTTCTTGTTACGACTTTCAGATTGACTAATGCTCATGCAGTTTTTATGGATTTGATGAATCGAATTTTTAGACCGTATTTAGACAGATTCGTTGTTGTATTCATTGACGACATTCTGATCTATTCTCGAAATGAGTCTGAGCATGCCGAGCATTTGAGAATTGTGTTACAAACCTTGAGAGATAAGCAATTTTTCGTTAAATTCAAAAAATGTGAGTTTTGGCTCCTATAAGTCAGATTCTTGGGACATATTGTTTCAGCTGAAGGCATACGAGTTGATCCGAGTAAGATTTCAGCAGTTGTTGACTGGAAACCACCGAGAAATGTATCCGAAGTCAGAAGCTTTTTGGGGTTAGCTGGTTATTATCGACGTTTTGTCAAAGGATTTTCGATGATTGCTACACCGTTGACTAGATTGCTACAGAAAGATGTAAAATTCGAGTGGTCCGAGAAATGTCAACAGAGTTTTGATCAGTTGAAAACATTGTTAACTGAGACACCAGTTTTGGTTCAACCTAAGTCGGGTAAAGAATTTGTAATTTTTAGTGACGCGTCATTGAACGGTTTGGGTTGTGCTTTGATGCAAGAGGGAAAAGTAATAGCTTATGCTTCCAGACAGTTGAAACTGCATGAAAGGAATTATCCGACGCACGACTTAGAGTTGGCCACTATTGTTTTCGCATTAAAAATTTGGCAACATTATTTATACGGTGAAAAGTGTCACATCTTTACCGATCACAAGAGCTTGAAATATATAATGACTTAAAAAGATCTGAATTTACGACAATGAAGATGGCTCGAGTTGCTAAAAGACTATGAGTTAGTAATTGATTATCATCCGGGGAAAGCGAATGTAATCGCGGATGCTCTGAGTAGAAAATCATTATTTGCTTTGAGAGCGATGAATACTCAGTTAACCTTATCTGATGATGGTTCGATTCTAGTATAGTTAAAAGCTAAACCGGTATTTCTTAAGCAAATTTGTGAAGCTCAGAAGTGTGATAACGAGTTGCAAACTAAAAGAGTGCAATGTGAATCAACTAGTGATTCAGACTATCAGATCAGATTCGATGATTGTTTAATGTTCCGAGATAGAATTTGCATACCAAAGAATTCTGAGCTTATTCAAAAAATTCTACACGAAGCACATAGTGGTTGTTTATCTGTTCACCTGGAAAGTACTAAAATGTACAATGATTTGAAATAGTTGTATTGGTGGTCGGGTATGAAATTAGACATTTCAGAGTTTGTATCGAGATGTTTAGTTTGTCAACAAGTAAAAGCTGAACATCAAGTGCCTTCGGGATTATTACAGCCTGTGATGATACCAAAGTGGAAATACGATAGAGTTACGATGGATTTCGTATCGTGATTACCCCTGTCTCCGAAGAAGAAAGATGCTATTTGGGTTGTCGTAGATCGACTAACGAAATCAGCACATTTCATTCCGGTACGTACAGATTATTCACTTAATAAATTGGTTGAGTTGTACATTGCTGAAATAGTTAGATTACACGGGCTGCCAGTTTCGATTATTTCGGATAGAGATCCGAGGTTTACGTCGCGATTTTGGAAGAAATTGCAAGAAGCTCTGGTTACGAGGTTGAATTTTAGTACAGCATTTCATCCGCAAATCGACGGTCAGTCTGAGAGAGTAATACAGATTCTCAAAGATATTCTTCGTTGTTGTGTTTTAGAATTTGAAGGCAATTGGGAGAAATATTTTTCATTGGTTGAATTTGCGTATAACAACAACTTTCAATCGAGCATAAAGATGGCACCATATGAAGCATTGTATGGTCATAAATGCTAAACTCCATTGTATTGGATCGAGCTGAGTGAGAAAAAGATTCACGGGGTTGAATTGATCAGAGAAACTGAAGAGAAAGTAAAAGAAATTCGCGACAGTTTGAAAGTAGCTTCAGATCGACAGAAATCATACGCGGATTTGAAACGAAAAGACATTGAATTTCAGATAGGCAACAGAGTATTCTTAAAAGTATCTCCGTGGAATGAAATACTTCGTTTTGGTCGCAAAGGCAAACTGAGTCCGCAATTCATCAGGCTGTATGAAATTATTGAAAGAATAGGACCAGTAGCATATCGGCTAGCTTTACCATCAGAGTTAGAAAAGATTCACAATATGTTTCATGTGTCGATGTTGCACCGTTATAGATCAGATCCATCACATGTAATTTCTCTGGCAAAGATTGAAATTCAACCCGACATGATATACAACGAAGAACGGATCAGAATTTTAGCTCGAGAGGTTAAACAGTTGAGAAATAAAAGCATAGCTTTAGTGAAAGTACTTTGGCAATGGCACGATGTTGAATAAGCCACGTGGGAGCCCGAGGAAGCTATGAGAAAATAGTACCCTAACCTATTCATTGGTAAGATTTTCGGTGACGAAAATCCCTAAGGGGGGAGAGTTGTAACAGCCCGTTTTTGGTCAAATCAAAACAGTGGTTTTGAGACCACAAATCTGATGTCGAAATAATTATTTTATTATTATTTTAACATTTATAGCATGATAATATGTTTGTGTGAAAATTTCGTTAAAAAATTTTATCGTTTGATTAGTCAATTTGATAAAAAGGACTAAATCGTGTAAAGTGTAAAACTTGTGTTCTAATAGCTTAAAGGGTCTAATAGCTATAGAACCTTAAAGTAAGAGTCCTTAAGTGGTAATTAGACCATTTCAATTGTGAATGGACAATTATAGGCTTATATTAAGTGATTTTTTTATGTTTTTAAACAAGGTTAATATAGTAATTTGTGAATAACTTAAGTAAAATAATGGAAAACATAATGTATCATCATCTTTTCTTCATTTCCATGAAAATGCAAAGAAAGAAGGAAGCCATGGAAGCTTTTTAAGGTTCGGTCACTTAGTAGCTCAATTGGTGAGTGATTTTTGTCCCGTTTTTAATTATTTTTATGTTTTTGAGATCGTTGCAGCTTAGTCTAGCTAGCCTAGGGACTATTTCACAAAACTGTTAAAGTATTTGAGTTTTACCATTGTTGTATATACATGAGTTTTAGTGTTTGATGGATGAAAATGAAAGTTTGGTGAAAGTTATACAAGTTTTGTAAAGTGATTTTTAGTGAAAATACAAATTAGGGATTAAATTGTGAAATGTGAAAACTTTGTGGGTAAATTGTGAAATAAATGAAAAATATGGGCTGATATATGCACTAGGGAAATTCGGCTAGCATGGGTTGGTATTAAATTGTATGAATTTGTGATTTTATGAAATAAGGACTAAATTGTAAAAGTTGTGAAATACTAGGGGCAAAAGTGTAAATGTGCTTTAATGAGTGTTTTGGATTAAATTGAATAGAGAGGTAATTAAATAAGCTAAATTTGATTACATATAGATCAAGAAAAGTGAAATTCGGATCTAGATCGGGGGGAAAACAAAGTACTCGACTAATCGACCTATTTCGCCGTTTTAGCATCCGAGGTAAGTTTGTATGTAATAAGTTTCATTATAAATGTATTCTAAATGCTTTGATATTGCATAAACTATGAATACGAGACTACGGACATGTTCGACGATTATTCGACAAACGTAAAAATCCCGGTTGAACTTTAGGAATAGATTAGGATACGAATGACATGTCATTAGGGGTTATTGTGATTATGTGATTCAGGTGCTGGTCTTGTACGTCCTACCGGTGGCTGAGTATACCAGCATGTGTTGTGGTTACTTGACAGCTTATGTGAGCAGCACCGTGTAGCTACATCTTGACTAACAGCTTGTGTGAGCAGGCCCGTTGATAGCTTGAGAGTGAGCATATATGTGATATGAGATTGAGATAGCATTGGCTATGTATGTGACACTTCGGTGCGAATTTCCCGAGTATCCGATAGTATTCCAAATGGTTCAACAGGTAAATGAAAGACATGGTTGAGTATGAGATTGATACGAGATGGTACAGGTATGTACATGAACCGTATAAGCTTTAAATCGAAAAAATTGTGAAGTTTGCATATAATCTTATGATTAAAGATGTGAAAGGTTTGTTAGATAATATGAGCTACATATTGATATATATTCAATTTGTTGAATTGTGTATTTATGATTACATTGAGTTTATTTCATACGAGCTTACTAAGCTATAATGCTTACTTTGTTTATTTTACCGTGTTTTATAGTGATTTCAAATCTAGCTCGAATTCAAGGATCATCGGAGACTTCGTCACACTATCCTACTATCACTTTGGTACTTTTGAGCTTATGTTTTGGTTATATGGCATGTATAGGATTATGGTTATTTTGGTTATGACTTGATAATGGTTTTGGTCATTTGAAATGGCTTGTAAATGTTAAATGTTTTGGTTTGTATATAGCCATGAGAGTTGGCTTATTTTGGTTGATGTGGTTATGTATATATCTATGTGCATATGGCTTGGTTATGTGATTAAAGATGAATATGTTATGCTCGTTGATATTTGGCCATTAGGGGTACTAAATGGTTGAGTATTGGATTTGGTATGTTATGAGATAAAGCTAGATGATACAAATTTGAAAGTGTTCATATTGACGTTTGAGATTAGAAGATTTGATATGGATTGAATGGTCCATTGTGGTATTGATAAGTTTGGTATTTGTTAGTTTTGAAATGGTATAAATGATGCTTGGTTGAGAATGTATGAATGACTATTTATGCTTTATTTTGGTGCCAATTGTTGTGGTGTAGGTGTATGCAAGTTTGGGTGGAAAAATGGCTTGGTAAATAGACTATGTTTGTCCACACTTGCGTGTGTCTCAACCATGTGTGACACACGGTTATGTTACACGACCGTGTGTCCCCTGGTGTTGAAATAGAAACCAAGTTAGTAAGCTCCACACAGCCTAGTACACCGGCGTGTGATTGGCCGTGTGGCCTAAGTCAGTATACCCTACAGGTTTGGCACGGCCTAGCACACGGCCTGGCACACGGGCGTGTGTGGCCATTTTTAGGGCACACGGGCTAGCCACACGGGCGTGTGTGTTGGCCGTGTGACCCAAGTCAGAGAGTTACACGGGGTTGGACACGGGCTGGGACACGACCATGTGTTCCCATTTCGAATGTCCACACGGCCTGTGACACGGGCGTGTCTTTGGTCGTGTGAGACACATGGCCGGGCCACACGGGCGTGTGTCCCCTGTTTTTGGCAAAAAAATTTCTATGTGTTCTTAAAGTTTTCAAAATTATTGGTTTAGTCCCGAACCACCCCGAATGTATGTTTTGGGCCTCGTAGGCTCGTATAAGGGACGATATGTATGTTGTTGATTGATGATTATATGAAATTTGAAAATGCACGTGAAATATATGTTTAAATGTGTGATGATTTCGGTAATGCTCCGTAACCCTATTCCGGCATTGAATACGGGTGAGGGATGTTACAAATGAAATCTAGGTGAATTCTTTCCTGGGTATTGTCTCGCTTCTTGGTTGTTAATCGTTTCTTTTCCTGATTTGTTCTTTGTCGTGTTCTTTAGTTAATTTTAGTTTTAATCAATCACTCCGATTTGTCGGTTAAATAATAGAAAGACGGTAATCACTAGTACTTTTAGTCTTCATGAGAACGATATATGTGATCACCGTAGCTATACTATTAATTGATAGTGCTCTTGCCTTTGTCGAATTTTTAGTTGGTTTACGACTGCAATTAAAAAGTTATCTTAAAGATAAAATGTGAAATTGATACCAACATAAAATTTTAACACGTATATCTTATGGCATCATCAATAATTCAATTTTAACAGAAACTTATAAATATTTAATATGATTAAACAATTTAATAGTATAAATAGTACAAAATGTGAAATTTAATTTAATAATATAAATAGTAGATATAAATAAAATTATTACTATTTAGATTTAGGGATTTTTTTTGGATGATTTTTTATTTGGGGATAAAGGGTGATACGTAAAAGTTTATGGGGGAAATAAAAAGTTTTGAGGGTTGGGTGGGTAAAATTTTGGGGGGAAAGTAAATGGGGGGAGTAAAATTTTAGGGGAAAGTATTCAAAAAAAAATTGAGGAGAAAATGGGTTCGGGGTAGACAGTGTGTGGGATGGGAGGAGAGTAAAAGTTTTTTGGGAAAGTAAAAAGGTTTGTGGATTTGGGGTAAAATGTAAAATATTATAGTTTGACACTCAGTTTATTCGAATTATTCGAATTCGAAAACTAAACTCGATTCGAACTTGAAATTTGAAAAAAAAATTCGACTTGACTCGAATAACTCGATTCATTTAACTCAAAATTTGAAATTTTTCTTTCTTTTTTTCGAGTCAAATCGAATTTTGCTCACCCTAATTGATTTCTCAATACTAAAAAAGCGAAATCTTGATATATTGGGGAAATGGTAGTGGCGGTTTGCCAATGAGCCAAATTCTTTATGGCAAAAAAAACTTTGTTTCAAGATGTGGGGTTTGCAAGCAACAATGGTTACCATCTACCCAGAAACTGAGTAAGAGCTCAATTACTGGTAGAGATATTGTTAACTTGCAGAATGATTACTGGGCAAACGCTTTGATTGTACTCAATAGCTGCAGGTGTTCTGTGGGCAATGATAGGAATACCCTATTATGGTGGGATAGGTGGAGTGAAGATTAGCCTCTTAAAAACCGTTTCCATAACTTGTCATGCAAATTCGATCATCACTTATGAAAATAAAATTTCAAAAAAAATTTATACGCGTAGGGAGGTGATTTGCTAGGGGGAGATGATTGATGTTACTATTAGGTACATGTTTTACGCATGCAAAATAACAAAATTGTATGGCAATCAAAGGTAGTTAGTACCGTACTAACAGATATATTATTTTTGTTCTACTACTAATATGCATTAATATGAGTGTGTTTCAACGTACTATGTTAGATTTATTGATAATTTTTTAATAGTTTTCATATACTATATATATGTAAATATACCTTAGTTACACACATAAATATATTTATATGCAAATATAATTTTTTAAATGTTTATGTTTTTTTAATATAATTATAAAAAATATAAAATAGTTGAGAAAAAATTAAAATTGATATAAAATATTGTAACAAACTATACATATTAACTAAAATGGATAAAAAAAATCGAAATGGTCAATATTTTTACTGAAATGGAACTTACGCTTTTTAGTATCAGTTTAGATTTGTTATATACCAACAGATACCGCCTACCATGATGGCAGCATGATTTTCGGGGGAAGATTTTAAGCAACACATGTTCTGAACCAATTCTTAAGTGGAGTACCAAACCTCGAAATTGGTATGTTTTGGAGTATAAAGCTACCCCCAAGGTACAATCATTTATCTGGTCGTTGATGTTGGATAGAGTCGCTTCTAATTTGTTCTTACTAGGGAGAGGGGTTCCATTGTCACTACCTGGCACTGCTTGGGTGTGACTTGATTACAAAGTTCTGGTCTGGTCTCTTAAACTAGTGGAACATTAAAGTATGTAGACCCTAGAGCTTGAGAGCCCTGTGCTCAATGTGTTTTGAGCCACTTTTCTCGATATCTTTAAATTCGGTTGGCTACATTGCCTTTGGGCGGGCAGTCTTGTGGTCAATTTGGCTCGCGAGGGAATGATCATGTTTTCAAGGATAGGGACTGATCTACTGTGGAGCTATTGTTCACTACTAAGACAGGGTCCCTGTTTTGGTTAAAAGTAGTAAAGGAATTGAGGCGGTGGATCAATTCGAGTGGTTGTTGAAGATTCAATTTGGAGAGACCCTGACAGTGGCTGGGTGAAATATAATGTTGATGCATTGGTGCAGGGGGAGGGAAAGCTAACTGGGTGTGGAAGCGTGTTAAGAGATCATAATGGTAGTAGCATCTTGGGAATTTTTTCAGGCCCCTTGAAACCTAAAAATATATTGTGTGCAATTAAAGTGGCCAATTGGAACTTTGTTAACACTGGTACCGGTAGGACAAGGTGGGAATATTGATTGAATCTGATGCAGTTTATGCAGTCAAATGGTGCAGTGATGATACAGCAAGACCGTGGGACTTGGCAGGCATTTTTGGGAATGTCAAATCGTGTGATGTTTTGAGGGAAACGAATATAATGGCAGATTCTTGATTTGGTGGTCAAAGGAATTGTATGTTTTATGTTTCCTGGAACTAAAGGTGTATGGTTTTTGTAACAACTATCTATGCTCGGGTTGAGCGCTTAGATATATGGTGGTTGTACATCTAACGTTTCCTTTCTTTACCAATAATAATACCTATGTCTCTTTGATACTAGTAAAGAAATTACAATCAGAGTAATAAGAGGAAATTTTTAATTTTTATTATTTTTTATATCCAATTTTAAAAAATATGTCCAACTTAAATCATTTTTGTTCACTATATAGATAAATTATTTTTCAAATGATAATATTTTTTCTGTATACTATAATAAACAATAAGGGAGTGTTTTGAAAACCAATTAATCATTTGTAATTCCATATGTATGGTAGAATCAAGAAACAGGTTTATAAAATTATTTTTTAAGAACTACAACAAAGTATAATTAGTATATTAGTAAGTAATAGCAGAAACATGATTTACACAAGTGAGTAGTAAATGCAGAGGTTTGTGAAGAGTATGCAGCCACTGGGGGTAAACAGATAAAGAATTGATCGATGAAAGGAATGCATCATTTCGTCGCGGGAATGATCTGTTTCTTTTTTCTTTTTCAGTTACTTAATAGCATCAAATTTAAAGTTACTGCAGAAGGTTTGACCAGAAAGTAGAAAACATAAGGGGGTAAAAAAGAGGGTGCCACACTCAGTGCAGTGGGGGAGCTGCAGTACTAGTCGAATTGGGCTCTAAAATTATACAGTGAGGTAATAAAAGTTTGCGAAAAATGGACAAGGCGTTCATCCTACTTCAGTCCACAGTGCCATACATTACAAACACAACAGCCGATGCGAATGCAACCTTACTATAATTTGTGGACCCATTTTAGATTGTGTGAATGAGAAAGAAAATCAACTTCTGTCTTCACTCCTTTTTCCTGTCAGAGATTTTGAACAATCAACTGCTCCAACCACATTAATATTTGCAACAACTGAGATGCAAGCTAGAGATGGGAGTAAGAAGAACAAGAGCAAATTAAGTGCATTGTGGTCCCATTTTGTTTGTCAAGCTAAAGTCCAGGAGTCGTGACGCTGTAATTTTTGTTTCTTTAAATACAAACCTCGCCATGCATGCTTCAAACTTCAATTTGTATTCATGTGTAGAGATGACAATATGCCAATAGATCTCCTGCTACGTGGCAGAAACCCACAGCAGGGAGTAGTATCAAATAAATGCCAAAGCGGTTTTTTGTCCTTGGTCTTGCTTCTGCTGACTAAATCCTTGCCATCTACCCTTCCAAATTTCCTAAACGATGTTTCTCACCTTCCTCAACTAACCTTAAAAACAGATTTTCTTTTTATTTCTTAAAAACAAAGCTTCTACCTGTTCATCCATGTCTTCTCCTACTCATTATCAGTGTTTTCTTTCATGAATGAGAGCACCAGCTATTTAAAAGCTTCCTTTCCGACCCCCTTTTTAGAAAAAGTTTGATACAACCCGAAATGACCCCATAAACTGTCTAATACTATTGCACTGTAAAAGCAAATTTTTCCTGGAAAATTTTAATGAAAAGAAACAACTTTTATATTATTATTATTCTGATGAATGCTTTCAATAGGAAAATAACTAAACTTGTTTTATCTGTATTCCTAATAATTTTTTTAAAAAGAAAATGTAGTCTTCATTGTTTAAGCAGAACGGTGGAGTGGGGTACACGTATCTCAAAGTAGCTACATGTACGTACAAAGATACCCCTAAATCTGTAATTAAAAGTAAGAAAATTAAGGTCACAAGTTCCAATTAAGATTGAAATGCAAAATTAGTATTTTAGACTAGTCAAGACCTACCCTGTTTTCTCAAATGGAGAGACATTGGACAAGGGGAAACAGTAAAATAATTGATGCATGGCATTGCTATTTGTGTTCCAATTTTGTCCCCATTCTGTCCATTGAAAAGGAAAAGCAATAAGATGGATACTGAAAGAGACGGTTTCTGGATTTGTAATTGCTCCATTATTTCATTAATATTCAACACCTGTTGGCTAAAATCATTTCTAAATAATTGAGATTAATAAATAAATAAGGTTTCAGTATAAGAATCTAACCCAACCCTATTCAAGATTTAGTAAGAGATTCATTGTGACATATTTAAGCCAATTTGAAATTTGACCCTCAACTACTAAAACAGTAATTGCTAGAATCCAAATAGTAAAAGAAGAGATAATAACTGGAAATATAAATTAGAATCTAATAATAGAAAAAAGGGGATAATAATGCAATACTACAGTACTTTCTGTCGGTATTACTCACAATAACCGGGTAAAATGGAAAATATATATATATATATAACACAAAGGGAGTGGAGAGAGAGGTACAAAAACAAAATTGGGAGATGTTAGTGGATGATCATTTCATCCGTAAATTGCCCTAAATGAAATTATAAAATGCCAACAATGTCCCAATCTCCCCCTAGACAAGGAAATTCAGTAGAGTGGAGCCCGGTGTGGAGGTTTCTTTCTCCGGTTCATCAAACTCCCGGATACTGAAGGGCAGGTTAAGCTACTCCTCTTTTTTCTCACAATCTCTGTGGTAGCAGTGCAAGAAAGTGCCCTGCACCACGCTTCTTCACCGTATCCATCAGACCCGGAAGAGGTTTTGGTCGAACCAGACGGCTCAAGGACCCACTCAGGTGTCACCAAACCATCATCCAAACCCACGTCAGGTAATGGCAAATAATTGCAATCATATAGGAACTTGGAAAGCCCGTATTCTGTTCTTAATAGATTATCAATCTGCGGGTGGGTAAAATGAATGAGAAAATGTGGAGAATCAAAGAATGGGATTGGGAGGTGGTGGCTATGGGGTAAAAAGGAAACCTTGCAGGAGAGAGAGCAAAAGAGATACGGGTGTTGCAGGCATCTGTCGCATGTGGTGCAGAAGTTGCCGGAGCCTCTGAACTGCCTTGTCTGTGGCCTTTGGTTTATAAATATCACTTTTGCACTGTTTATTATGTATGACTAACGAAAGAGAGAAGAGAGACAGTGAGTATGAATTATTGATTCATTATAGAATAACAAAATAATATAATTTGCAGAGCACAGAGAGAGAGGACTTCTTTTCTGAAAATTTCAGCTTCCTTTTATCAAACAGTGCTTTACCCAGAAGTTGACTGATAATCAAGCCAAAAGAGAGGTGTTTACATCATTTGAAATTTCCTAACTCCCAGTTTTTCTTTTATTTGAAACAAGTCTAAGCTTTGCAAAATTCATTCAATTTTGTTGGAACTAAGGAGCAAACTTACTTGGACAAAGGCACAGTCCATCAACTTAGTTGCATCATCCAACCTTATAACATCGTGATAGACATACCTTCTTATCTAAAACATGACATAGGGAAAACGTGAAATCATGCATAACAAGGAAAAAAGAATCAAGGTTATAAGGTGAATTTTGGAAGGGAGAACCTGTAGGAGCCTGTGAGAGCTGTGAGGGGACAAGCAGTGAGGGCAGATACTAATACAACAGTCCAAGCAATAGACGTTCTTTTCATTTTTCTTGGCCTCTTCATGAATTACACAAGCATTAAAGAATTTCTCAGTCAGAAGAACTTGAAGCCAACGAGGTAAATGAGAAGAAATCAACTGTAGAACATATCAAATACAATTAATTTTCGCAGCTAACAAGAGAGAGAAGAGAACCAAAGAATTAAATTGAGAGAAAAAGTAAGACTTACCATGATTTTCTTGTTATAATTTTAAAAGAGTGATTGGTTTCAGGACTTATGAAGATAATAATAATGGTGGAACAACCATTATTACAGAGAGAGAGAGCCTGGTGACTGTTTTAGAGTTTACCAATGAAATAGCAGAGGGAGAAAGAGAGAGAAAAGTAGGGATTAGGGAAAAACTAAAGGGAGAGTGGGGGTTGGCCTCATTTAAAGAGATGCTCTGCCCTCTTTCAATTGTGTATTTTAAAAGTACGTCATTGTAGTCGTCTATTTTGTAAAGCAACGATTACAGGAAAACGGATATTTTAATTACAGGCTTGGAAACTGGAACGCCAGCGCTAGGTCCTAAAAATTTTAAATAGAAAAGACTGGAAATTCAATTGAATACTAATGAAGATCCCAACTTTCTCCTTCCATATTGCTTGCTGTTTACAAAGAGCCCGTGTCCCGAAAACACCCTAAAACCCTAACCATTTGGTTGTTTCTTTCTTTGTGGGTGATCATGGTTGCCTTGCTGCAACACTTTCTCTCTCTCCCCTCTGCTAAGTGCAAAATGACAAGACTCGAAGCAGTGGCTTTTCACAGTTCTCACTGGGAACCGTAAAAGAAGAGTGACAAGTGGCTTTACGGGGTTTAGAAAGTGACCTTTTTTTTATTTCAATCACTCTTCTAATTATTCATCAATTCTCTGCCCATATCTGTCTTTCCATAACCAATAATAAACGGAAACCAAAATAAAAAATAATATTTTCTGTTATTTAATAAATTTTCTAGAAATATTTTATAAAAAGTCATCTTTAATAAAACAAACATATATTTAAAATTTAAGATAAAAATTTTAAATAAAATAGTAAATTAATTACAAAATGATGTTAAGATGAAATTATAGTGTGAGAACCCACTTATGCCCGAGGCCCATTAACCAGTCCATTAACCCATTAAAATAATAAAAAAAAATAAAAAAAAAACATAAAAACCCAAAGTCCAAATCACAATCCTCACAAGCCCAAATGCTAATTACAGCAGACCCAATTAGCGGTCCAAAATTACAAATGACCCAATCTGAAGAAGCCCGAATGGCCCAAATAATTTCGGCAACCAGGAAACCCTAGGGTTTCCCCTTTGGCGCCGCAAGCCTCCAGCGCCGCAAGCTTCCAGCGCCCCACCTCCGTACACTCCACGCGCGCGTCGCCACGTTAGCAGTCCTTCCCACGCACGCCGTACCTCCGCACTGCGCAAAGAAAAGATCGATTTAACAAAGACAAAGAAAAAAAAATAGTTGTATTTTTATTTTATTATTATTTTTATTTCGGCATTTAAAAGGACCGAAACGAACGAATGTTTTTTACGGAGATTTATTGACGAAATATAGAAGTCAGAAACAAAAAAAAAAGTTTCGAGGTGATTCTTTCTCTTTGTGCTTTCAATATCAGTTTTTTATTTTCCATTTCTGTTAACGCATAAAAAAACAAAAAGGAGAAGGGTCTGAGAGATACCTGAGTCGGTCGGCGTTTTCTCCGACGCATATTGCTGGAGCCCAAATGCCTCGGAACCTATGAGGGTTCGGGCGAGTTTTCGAAGTGCAATGAAAGCCTCCTTTCTATTTACGTATTTTTCCCTTTATTTCTAGAAAACGTAGGATTCAAAAGTTTCTTTTTTAAAATAAGAGGAGCTTAAAAAAAGAGTGGGGTCGAAAAGGCCCGATTTTGCATCTCCGGCCACCGCCCATGGCGGAGCCATGGTGAAGGATGCGGCCGGACCTTCGGACGGAAAAAGGGAAAGAGAGAGTCTCTCTCTTGATTTTATTTTTTTTTTAGAAAAAGGTTTCAAATGAAAAAAGATCTGATTTTTTTAGTTTTATAACGGAACCAAAACGGTGCCATTTCGGCTAAGCCTCTATACTTGAAACGACGCCGTTTTCCCTATTCAACCTGCGTGTTGACCCGACCCGGGTAAGGATCCGCGCGTTTATGGAATTGGGATATTTACCGCTTTGGTCCTTCCTCTTTTTTTACTAATTTATAATCAACTTTTTTTATTTTTTAATTTAGCCCTATATTTTATTTCGATTTCAATTGGGTCCCTTGTAAAACGTAGCGTTTTGGAGGGAGGGGATATTTTCCCCTTTAGTCCCTCCATGTTATGCGCGCATTCGGTTAGGTCCCTTTCTTTTTCATTTTTTTTAGATTTGCCCCAAATTTTTATTTTAAATTTAATTTAGTCCTTTTTCTTGTTTTCTTTGATTATTTTTGCTATTATTGTCATTATTTTATTATTGTTATTATTTTTTTAATATTATTATTATTGTATTTATTATTATTCATTTTTCTTATTATTAATATTATTATTATTATTATTATTATTATTATTATTATTATTATTATTATTATTATTATTATTATTATTATTTATTTTTAAATCTTTTATTATTTCAAAATATATATCATTTATATTAAGTTTCCATATTGTATATTTTAAATATTCTTATATATGTTATATAGTTTAAATTATTTCATATTTTTATTTATCATTTTAAAAATTGTTTTATGATTACTTGTTTTAAGATTTTGTATATTATTTTTATTAAATTGTTTCACACTTTTTATATATTATTCATTTCAAACCTCTTTTACATACATTAATAAACTCAAATCTTTGTATGTTTGATTAGGTTGTCTTCAAATTAATTATTTTTAATCATTTCACACATATATTTTATCTTTAAATAATTTTGCATAATATTGGTTTTAATTACTTTTCGTTTTACATTTGTTTTTATATATTATTTTGCTCCATTTTCTTCAATAGTTAATGTTGAAATTGTGTTATGTGATTATTGCTATTATATGGATTATAATTCTTAATTTGTAACTATTAATTATTTATGATTCATTAGTGTAAGACTTTGTGTATGTATCGCTACCTTGCCTTGTATATTATCATTCCATTGTGATTTATTTGTTAAAAAAAATCGAGTTTAATGTCGTTCAAGTTTTAAAATCATTTCATTCAAAGGTTTTTAAAAATAAGGCAATATCTTGTGTTTGGAAGTCCGAGAAATCGTGCCCTAACGCGCTGGGTTTCGATTTTTCCGTATGACCAGACCCTCGAGTATCCTTTTAAAAAATTTCTCAATGCACGAATTTTGGGAATTACGAGATGATCTTGATATCGCGGGTTTGAAATGTCATACCCTAACGTGTTGGGCGTGAGATTTTATTCCTTCGGAGTAAGAGAATTTCAATCTCCACTTCAAATTTTTTTTTTTTAAAAAAAGTTATCGTATTCTAAATCCTTTCAAATTCTCGACGTTAGGACATTAATTAATCGATTTGGTACCAATTTTGGGCGTTATGAGGTGCTAATCCTTCCTAAACGCGTAACCGACTCCCGAACCTTTTTCTTAGATTTCGTAGACCAAAATTAAATTCTTTTAAAATAAAACAAAATGTTTTATAGGTGATCCGATCACACCTAAACAAAAAGGATTGGTGGCGACTCTACTCCATATTTTTTAAAGTCGATCCCATTTTTCAAAAAACATAAAAAATGGTTTCGACAGCTTGGCGACTCCGCTGGGGACTGGTTGAGAGTCAAGCCATAAATTGATTAATTTTTGTCCTTTTGATTGAAAATTTGGAAAATTGTTTTGAAAAATCATGTTTCTTTTGATGCATTTGTTTGTGCTATGATTGCAATAATGTCGAGTCTCATAAAATACTTTGGCATTGCATTGCATGACCGTTGTGGTCACACCTTTAAGTGGGAGTAAGAAGCTATGCCTTCGTGAGGTTTTCACCTCCGCATGGGCTAGTGGATTACTTCCGGGATACATCCGTACCTATGTCTTCGTAAGATTTTCATCTCCGTATGGCCATAGGGAAATGTATTCCCCTGAACCAAACTCAGTCCGTATGAGCCTATAATGGGTGAGGATCGAGGAATCTGCTGGTTCAGGTACCTCAACTTTAGAACCGAACCACATATAGAAAGCCTTAAGAGCCTACCCTAGGTAGAGTCATACCAAAACCCTAGTGGTTACCCTTTTAGGTGTTCTATTCTGTTGTTTATTTTTCCTGTGCTAACGTGCCTTGTTTATGACTGCATTGCATTGCATCGTCATAGAAAGAAGGTGTTGATTTATATTCGATTACTAAATAGAAAAGCTTGACATAAGAAAATGAATTTCTTGATAAAATGAAATATAATACGGCCGTGAATTTCTTAATAAAATGGAATATAATACGGCCGTCCAAATATGGTCCAAGTAAACACAACAAGAGAAGGCTGGTAGTTAGTGGAGGAAAACAAGACTTTGTTGCCCGAAGTTTCGAACCAACAAGGATTATTTGAGAGCCGTCATGCCTCAACTTTCTTAAAGAAGCTAATTAACATCGCAGGGATAAGTGAGCAGCGAACCATGACCCGGATCAAGCCGAGTGGAAATAAGAGAGACATCTTTTGGGAGGATTTGCAGGATTCGATCGTAACATCCGGATATGAAGAAAAGATCAGGGTCTTCACTTGGACTATGAAGACAATGTCGTATATGTAACCCTTTTTATGTAAAGAAATTTATTTTCTAGAAAAGTTCTTCTAATGGAATTGAATTCAGAATCAACGCCTCTCTTTCTATTTGCATTCATTCCATGCATTTGCATTGCATTTCATACATTTTCATTACATCACATGCATTAAAATTTGTAGAAAGACTCTAATTAATTAAAAATTATTTCAGCAACCTGGGGAACCGACGAAAGTCTATTGAACTGAGATCAGGGCCTTAGTGCAAGGCCTGATGGATAATAAATTGAAGAGATCAAAGACCCAATGGAATATTAGGAAATCAGAACACCAATGGCGTATCCGAAGAGGGAACCGAGGAATAAAAGTTTTCCAAGCATCTGCCTTTATGTATTTGAGAGTGTTTTGAACAATTGGACTGCGGAAGAAATTCCAGTAGTATTTAGAGCTTACTCGGAGTAATGTACAAAACGCACTTATTACTTTAAGCCTAGAAGCAATAAGATTTCTTTTGTGAAATAGGCTTGTGTCCGAAATTTTTATTTCAATAAAATACATCTTTTTAAGCAAATATTTTTTTCATTCTTTCCATTTCATATTATACATTCTTTTGTTTTTAGAATATTCTTTCATTCTTTATTCATGACCACACCATAAATAATCATCCTTAGAATCATTTATTCTTTGGATTTTCTGCCTTCGTACCTAGGTACCCAGATATCAACGATATGAGCGATGTTGTTACTGGCTCCCTTTTTGAATGAGATATGGGTCTAGGGGATCTAAGGACTTTGAAGATGACGGAGATTGTAGCCTATCTTTTGATTTGTTAAGGATGGTAGAACAAGATGAGAATAGACTCTACCTTGTAAAGGGTCAGTGGACGTTGCGAGCTTAGGGAAGGGGCAAAGATTGAAGCCTAATTCACCATAGAAATAAGGCGAGATATCATTGAGCTATTTTCAAGAATTCAAGATGTTTTCGCACGATCATATCAAGGCACGCCAAGCTATTGAAACGTGGGTATGCTATTAAGATTGGTGTTTAAAGAACCGATGTTAATGGTTCTGCAATGGCCAGGCAAATCATGAGGTTCGGGTACTGCTGATCTACCATGGAAGGGGATCGCATCAGTTATACCGTAAATGCTAAATTGAGGAAGACAAGACTTATGTGCCTCTTCCACTTTTTCTATATGTGGGGCATAGATGTTATGGGGTCGATCTCGTCAAAAGCATCTAAGCGATACCAATTCATCTTCGTGGTTATCAATTACTTCACTAAGAGGGTGAAGGTTGCTTCATATGCCAAAGTTACAAAGTTAGCAGTCATCAAATTCAAATCCAAATCCAAATCCAAATCCAAATTCAAATCCAAATTCAAATTCAAATCCAAATTCAAATTCAAATTCAAATTCAAAAAAAAGAAACAAAAAAAACAAAAAAAAGTGGCAATAAAGAATGCCAGAAAGAAACATGTTTAACATAATTGCACAATGTCAAATATTTACAGTCTGTTCAAAGATCAGACACCATATCAGTGCAGTAAAAGTAGCCAAAAACCATTCAAAATTTTTGAAAAATGACTGAGATTTGTAAAGGTTGACATAGAGAAGTTATCATTTACCCTTCTTGAACGTTGGTCAGCACCTTCACCGGGGAAATATCTTTCTCATTGGTTTATGAAAGGGAAGCAATTGTTGGAAGTTAAGATTCCTTTCCTCCAAGCTCTGATTGAATTGGATGAATTAGAATGTCGCCAGTAAGCTTGATTGAAAGTATTCATCATGGTCGAATGTACCAAAAATAGATGATACAGGCTTATGACAAAAAGGTTCGCTCAAGAGAATTTCAGGATGGGGACCTGGCATTAAGAAGGACTCTGCTCATACAAAAGGACTTCAGAGGAAAGTAAATGCCAAATTTGGAAAAACCTTATGTGGTAAAGAAGGCTTGTTCTGGAAGATCATTAACTTTGACCAAGATGGATGGCAAGGACATGCTCAAGCCGGTGAATTCAGATTTCATCTTTAAAGGAGAGGCCAAGGTGAAAACCTGCAAAGGGCGCCTTGAGACCTTAAAAAAAATTCATCAAAAAAGAAGAAAGAAAAAGGAGAGGCCAAGGCGAAAACCTGTAAAAGGCGCTTTGAGACCAAAGGGGATTTGAGTTGAAAACCCGAAAAGGACAGCTCAAATTTTGATCGAAAGTGGGGCATACAGTAGTCTTGCTATACTTGAATCAAAAATGAAGAAGTATGTTATGTCTTGGGCATCGACAAAGTACTCCGGATCCCCTAAACGCATATCGAGTTTAAAATGGTCCTCAAGAAGTTAGAACAGAGAAGCTCGGGCTGCTCTGGGGCACCTAGTTTCCATTTTACCCATTTTAAATTTGTTATTTGTGATTATATTATTCTTTTCAAAATAGGTTCACAATAAATTTTCTTCTTGATTGCGATTGCTATCTTTGCTTAACTTATTTGTTTCGAGCTATGCTCCTAATTAATTTCCTTCTTGTCCATTTTTATGACCTTTGTCAAGCATTTTGCATTAAAACAACGATTAGTGGACTAATAATACTCTCATAAAAGGAGTTTCGCATATTACTTTGAAAGCTTCTAAATAATACAAGAACCTGGAACAGGACTGTTGTTTAGAACTCACCAAGCCTAAGGTTTGAAAATATTAGAGAAAGATGATTATCTCTTTGGACTTTTTATTGGTTGAAAAAAAAGACAAGACATTTCATCGGTGATACAACCTCGATAAATAACGAGCAATGTCAACCCAAGTGTACGAGGGGGTCATTTTCGGGAAAAGAAAAATGATACTCTGCATTCATCAGGCATATACATCTGGTCATTACACCCAGCGAATGGTGTAACAGATCAAATTGATTGAAGATGATACAAATCATATACCTCGGAGTTGCAGCAGGATGGATGGAAGAAACCAAAAGTTATTCTCTTGAAGTTGCAGTAGGAGGTACAAACTTTATGTCCCAGAAGGTACAGTGGAAGGGAATCTGAAATTGCAGTGGGGCAAATCTGTTGAGCAAGATGTAATTGTTTTCTCGGGTTTTCTGTTGAGAATACCAGCCGAACGAGATGACAGCATAATACGTTAGTGATAAAGCCCTGATAAACAATGAGCGATGGCACCTTAAACATTTAAAAAGGAATCATTCTCATGACATTCTGCATTCATGCAAATGTCCTCCATAATATCATTTAGTTAGGAGCATTCGATTCATTCTGATCATTGCATCCTAATCATTGTAAAAAATCATTCTCATGACATTCTACATTCGTGCAAATGTCGTCCATAATACATTTAGTTAGGAGCATTAGATTCATTTTGGTCATTGCATCCTAACCATTTTGCATAATCGTAAACACAAAAAACTGATTTTACAGGATAGGTCCCTCAGAGGATGTTGTCGCAACATCAGTGAATTCACAAATCTTGTCTTCCTGAGATTACAGTGAAGCGGATCAAAAATACTAGTCTGGCATCCCTGAGTTTGCAGTGGAGCAGACCAAAGATAGCAGATCTTGTCTTCCTGAGTTTGTAGCGAAGCGGATTGAAGATAGTAGATCTTGTCTTCCTGAGATTACAGTGAAGCGGATCGAAAATATCAGTTCTATCTCCCTGAGCAGCAGTTAAGTATGCTGAAGATTGCAGATCGTGTCTCCCAAGCGATGAGTGGAGCGTATCGGTTAAAGATTGCGAGATCTTATCTCACTAGCGAGAGTGAAACGGATCGAAAGCCATAATTCTTATATCCTCGAAGTTCCAGTGAGTAGGTTGAGGCTACTGAATCCCTTCTCCCCGAGTTTACATTGAGGATCAACCCTTATTTCTTTGAAGTTTCAGAGAGAAGATTGAGGCTACGAATCTCTTCTCCCTGAATTCTTATTTCCTCGAAGTTCCAGCAGAGTAGGTTGAAATTACAAATCCTGCCTCCCCGAGTTTACATTGAGGATCAATTCTTATTTCTAGAAGTTTAGAGAGAGAAGATTGAAATTACGAATCTCTTCTCCCTGAATTCTTATTTCCTCGAAGTTCCAGCGGAGTAAGTTGAAATTACAAATCTTGCCTCCCTGAGTTTACATTGAGGATCAATCCTTATTTCCTAGAAGTTTCAGTAGAGAAGATTGAAACTACGAATCTCTTCTCCCTGAATTATTATTTCCTCGAAGTTCCAACGGAGTAGGTTAAAATTACAAATCCCGCCTCTCTGAGTTTACTTTGAGGATCAATCCTTATTTCCTAGAAGTTTCAGTAGAGAAGATTGAAACTACGAATATCTTCTCCCTGAATTATTATTTCCTCGAAGTTCTAGCGGAGTAGATTGAAATTACAAATCCCGCCTCCCTGAGTTTACATTGAGGATCAACCCTTATTTCTTTGAAGTTTCAGCAGAGAAGATTAAGGCTACGAATCTCTTCTCCCTGAATTCTTATTTCCTCGAAGTTCCAGCGGAGTAGGTTGAAATTACAAATCCCGCCTCCCTGAGTTTACATTGAGGATCAATCCTTATTTCCTAGAAGTTTGGTAGAGAGAAGATTGAGGCTACGAATCTCTTTCTCCACAATTCTTATTTCCTCAAGTTCTAGCGGAGTAGATTGAAATTACAAATCCCGCCTCCCTAAGTTTACATTGAGGATCAACCCTTATTTCTTTGAAGTTTCAAGAGAGAAGATTGAAGCTACGAATCTCTTCTCCACTGAAGTCTTATTTCTTGAAGTTCCAGTGGAGTAGGTTGAAATTAAAAATCCCGCCTCCCGAGTTTACATTGAGGACCAATCCTTATTTCCTTGAATTTTTGGTGAGAGTAGGTCGCAGACTACAAATCCCTTCTTTACGAGATTACATCAAGCCACAAGTGCCAACGGAGTAGATCAAAGTTACAAATCTCTTCTCCGGAAATTACATCGGAATTGGATCAAGCGCTAGTTCTTATGCCCTTGAAGATGCGGTGGGATGGAATGAAGCTACTCAAGAAAAAAAGCAGAAAGAAGTCAAAGATTTGAAGACCCGGCAAAATGGTCCTTTTGAAGTCTTTGCTCCATTCTCGTTACATTAACAACGAGCAAAAGAGGGCATTGTAAGAACCCACTTATGCCCGGGGCCCATTAACTTGATCCATTAACCCATTAAAATAATAAAAACAAAATAAAAAATAAACATAAAAACCCAAAGTCCAAATCACAGTCCTCACAAGCCCAAATGCTAATTACAGCAGACCCAATTAGCGGCCCAAAATTACAAATGACCCAATCTGAAGAGCCCGAATGGCCCAAATAATTTCGACAACCAGGAAACCTTAGAGTTTCCCCTTTGGCGCTGCAAGCCTCCAGCGCCGCAAGCTTCCAACGCCCACCTCTCCGTACACTCCACGCGCGCCGCCACGTTAGCGATCCCTTCCCACGCACGCTGCACTCCGCACTGCAGCAAAAGATCGATTTAACAAAGACAAAAAAAAAAATAGTTGTATTTTTATTTTATTAATATTTTTATTTCGGCATTTAAAAGGACCAAAACGAACGAATGTTTTTTACGGAGATTTATTGACGAAATATAGAAGTCAGAAACAAAAAAAAAGTTTCGAGGTGATTCTTTCTCTTTGTGCTTTTAATATCAGTTTTTAATTTTCCATTTCTGTCGACGCATAAAAAAACGAAAAGGAGAAGGGTCTGAGAGATACCTGAGTCGGTCGACGTTTTCTCCGACGCATATTGCTGGAGCCCAAATGCCTTGGAACCCATGATGGTTCGGGCGAGTTTTCGAAGGGCAATGAAAGCCTCCTTTCTATTTACGTATTTTTCCCTTTATTTCTAGAAAACGTAGGATTCAAAAGTTTCTTTTTAAAATAAGAGGGGCTTAAAAAAAGAGTGGGGTCGAAAAGGCCCGATTTTGCATCTCCGGCCACCGCCCACGGCGGAGCCATGGCGGAGGATGCGGCCGGACCTTCGGACGGAAAAAGGGAAAGAGACAGTCTCTCTCTTGATTTTATTTTTTTATTTTTAGAAAAAAGTTTCAAATGAAAAAAGATCTGATTTTTTTAGTTTTATAACGGAACCAAAACGGTGCCGTTTCGGCTAAGCCTCTATACTTGAAACGACGCCGTTTTCCCTATTCAACCCGCGTGTTGACCCGACCAGGGTAAGGATCCGCGCGTTTATGGAATTGGGATATTTACAGCTTTGGTCCTTCCGCTTTTTTTACTAATTTATAATCAACTTTTTTTTATTTTTTAATTTAGCCCTATATTTTATTTCTATTTCAATTGGGTCCCTTGTAAAACGCAGCGTTTTTGGAGGAGGATATTTTCCCTTTAGTCCCTCCATGTTTATGCTGTTCGGTTAGAGTCCCTTTCTTTTCATTTTTTTAGATTTGCCCCAAATTTTTATTTTAAATTTAATTTAGTCCTTTTTCTTGTTTTCTTTGATTATTTTTGCTATTATTGTCATTATTTTATTATTGTTATTATTTTTTAAATATTATTATTATTGTATTTATTATTATTCCTTTTCTTTTTATTAATATTGTTATTATTTTTCTTATTATTATTATTATTTATTTTTAAATCTTTTATTATTTCAAAATATATATCATTTATATTAAGTTTCCATATTGTCTATTTTAAATATTCTTATATATGTTATATAGTTTAAATTATTTCATATTTTTTATTTATCATTTTAAAAATTGTTTTATGATTACTTGTTTTAAGATTTTGTATATTATTTTTATTAAATTGTTTCACACTTTTTATATATTATTCATTTCAAACCTCTTTTACATACATTAATAAACTCAAATCTTTGTATGTTTGATTAGGTTGTTTTCAAATTAATTATTTTTAATCATTTCACACATATATTTTATCTTTAAATATTTTTTTATAATATTGGTTTTAATTACTTTTCGTTTTACATTTGTTTTTATATATTATTTTGCTTCATTTTCTTCAATAGTTAATGTTGAAATTGTGTTATGTGATTATTGCTATTATATGGATTATAATTCTTAATTTGTAACTATTAATTATTTATGATTTATTAGTGTAAGACTTTGTGTATGTATCGCTACCTTGCCTTGTATATTATCATTCCATTGTGATTTATTTGTTAAAAAAAATCGAGTTTAATGTCGTTTAAGTTTTAAAATCATTCCATTCAAAGGTTTTTAAAAATAAGGCAATATCTTGTGTTTGGAAGTCCGAGAAATCGTGCCCTAACGCGCTGGGTTTCGGTTTTTCCGTATGACCAGACCCTCGAGTATCCTTTTAAAAAATTTCTCAATGCACGAATTTTGGAAATTACGAGATGATCTTGATATCGCGGGTTTGAAATGTCATACCCTAACGTGTTGGGTGTGAGATTTCATTCCTTCGGAGTAAGAGAATTTCAATCTCCACTTCAAATTTTTTTTTTTAAAAAAAAAGTTATCGTATTCTAAATCCTTTCAAATTCTCGACGTTAGGACATTAATTAATCGATTTGGTACCAATTTTGGGCGTTGCGAGGGTGCTAATCCTTCCTCGTACGTAACCGACTCCCGGACCTTTTTCTTAGATTTCATAGACCAAAATTAAATTCTTTTAAAATAAAACAAAATGTTTTATAGGTGATCCGGTCACACCTAAACAAAAAGGATTGGTGGCGACTCTACTCCATATTTTTTAAAGTCGATCCCGTTTTTCAAAAAATATAAAAAATGGTTTCGACATATAGTAAATAATGAATTTTAATGATGTTAAGGATTAAAATTTAAACTTTGTGAAATTTATAATTGAAACAAGAGAAGTGATATGCATGAAAATTTGTTATGTGAAATAAGATATTATAATGAATTATTTGATTAAAGTGCTTATATGGTGAAAAATAAATTACATGGCAATAAGGACTTAATTGAAAAATGTATAAAAGTTTACGTGTGAAACAATTTAATATGTGAATAAGGAAATTATGATAAAAGTTTAATGAATGTGTTATGAGATGATGAAATATGCATAAAGTATTGTAAAAGTGAAATTGTGAAAAAATATGAAATTTTTATGATGTCAAGGATTAAATTGTTAAACTTGAGAAAATATGTGGATGAAATAATTGAAGTTAAATACATAGAAATTTGATATGTGAAACAAGATAGAGAGATAAATTATGTGATTAAAGTGTAACAAGAAAGAAAATTTATTTAATATAATTAATTAGTGAATATTGAACTTTTATGACAAAAAGGGACTAAATTAAAAAGTTATGAAAGTTTATAAAGAAAATATTTGATAAGTGAAGAATGTATTAGAGAACGTAACATTCCAGTGCTTTGACTCGATGTTCGGGTCGGGTATGGGGGTGTTACAATTAACAAAGCCTTATCAATTTAGAAAATGTCTTACGAAAAACATTTTGGTAAGATATTTTCTTTGGAATAAGGGAGTAATTTTACGTTGACTAGAAATTTTTTACGTTGACCATCCTATTTTACATGAAATAAGCATCGGAAAATGTTAAAAATATTTTCTATAAAAACTTTTACGTTAAAACAAATGAAGCTTAGAAAACCAAAGGGTGCATATGTATCTTATGGCTTAATCAAATTTTTAGTTTTAAACTATATAAAAAGTAACTTAATTATCACCATGTTTTTATTTTCGTATTTAAAATTTTTTATTTTAGTTATTAACGTTATTTAAATTTAATATTTTATTCATTCATCGTTAAATCATTAACAAAGGTGATTGGTTTTTTCACTAGCATAATAATAAATTTAGCTCTCTAAAATTTACAGATTTTATCAATTTGGCCATAATTTAAAAAAATTCAACAAAACCAAACCTCAACTTTACACATTGTGTCAGTTTAGTTTTGATTTTAAAATTTAAAATTAAAAACTTTAAAATAAAAAATTTATTTAAAAGTTTTTATTAAAGATTTTATAAAAATACATACAAAATTATAAATAAACAAACACTCATTTTTCTTTTTTTTTCTAACTTAAAATTTATTTTTAAATAATATAATTTTTAATCCCGAAAATAAGACTTAAACCAAATTCGAATTTTCCTTATTTTTAGTTTTATTTTATAAATAATAACTTATTTATTATATACATGTCATTGTTCATTAATCCTCGCCAAATTTATACTGGCAATCGCCTTTGCCTACAACCACCTAGGCACCAATAACTCTTACTCGTAACTCTTATTTTCACATATTTTGTTGTCGTGGCATTAAACTAAGACTCGATTGTGGAGCTGTTGGCATGACCTTCCACCTACTAGGTCTCCAAGATCTCATCCTTACTTATATATCCTCAATCATGTCCCCCTCAAGTATAACCTCAAACACAACTAATTAGCTCTAAGCAACAACCTAAAGACATCAATTCTTACCCTTTTCAATCTTAGGCTATAGTTTTTTACCCAATTTGAACATGATGGTTGTTAATATTGAAAAAAAGATAGGGAAAAGTTGAATCTACTCAAGTCTTCGTTATGTTTACTTTCCCTTAAATTGTTTTATTTATAAAATTATTATTCTAATAAATAAACATCATGTTAAAAAATGAAAAAATAGATATTTATTTATAAATATTTTTATAATTGTGTATGTATTTTTATAAAATATCATGTATTTTTATTGAAAAATGTATGTTTAAATAATTTTCTTTGTTTTTTAAAGTTTTTTTTAATTTTTAATTTTTAATAATCAAGATTAAATTGACATAATGTGTAAAGTTGAGGGTTAAATTTGTTGAAGTTTTTAAAATTATGACCAAATTGATAGAATTTGTAAATGTTGGAGGGCTAACTTTGTTATTATGCTAATGAAAAACAGTTACGTCAAAAAACTGTTGGTGATTTAACGGATAAGTGTCCAGAATATTAAATTTTGACAACGTTCGTGACTAAAATAGAATTTTTTAAACTTGAGTGACCAAAATAAAAACACAGTAATAAATGGTGACTATTTATATAAGTTATCCTTAAAACTTAAATTTATTTTGGTATTTGTATTATTGTTGTTGATTTTAATGAAAAGGATTTTTCATAATATGTTTTTTATTTATTTAATAAAATTTTATTTTAATTTCGTAATATGTTTATTTTTATAACATATGGCAAGTTTTGATTGGTCGATAGAATTGTTTTAAACGGTTGCTAACGGAAGAGTCAATAGTGTTAACGGAATGAAAATTTAAATATCTAAAATGATAAAAGAAAAAGAAGAAGATTAAATACCTAATTAAAAAACTCTACAGTTTGGGTCCTTTTTTTTTTTTTTCATTTCAGCCTTATTTTTATTTTTAGTTTCAGATGTTTCTACTCGTTAATATCTATTATAACGCATTTATTTATTTATTTCATCATTTTGCTGTAATTCATAAAATTGTAATCTTGACGTAGTAATAAAATAGATTGTTTATTCAAAAAAATTAAGCTTAAAGTAAATTTCCTAATTTTCGTTTGGTTAGATAACGAAATGATTTTCTAATTATATTTTTAATAGAATAATTTAAGTTAAAGGTTAAGAAGATAGAATATTTTATATTAAAAAACTTTGTTTTCTTCTCATCTTTTCTCCATGGAGATAAATAGAAATTTGTTTTTTAATAGAACGCAAGGGATAAACTATTTTGGTTTTTCTTTATTATGGTAAATATTAATATATTTTTTATCATATGTTTATATAATATTGTTTTTCAAAATATTCTTTTTGGAGTAGTATTTCGACATTTACCAGTGTTTTCTCATAAGTCAAGTGACAGTACTGTAAAGTATATGCAGAAAACTTCTACACTTGTAAAAATTGAGTTCAAAATTAGGAGGTTTGACTGAGGTATTTATTTTACTATTCGCCCCACTCTTAATCTTAAACTTTAAACCTTAAATTCTATAACTCTAAAAAAACCTCATCTTTTTTCTTTTTTCTGGGAGGGGGGCAATGGTGGAACACACTGAATTGCATTGTTAATATAGTAAAATCTTCAACTCAATTCTTTTTAATTTTAATTTATTATGAAAATATTTTTATGATTTTCAAAATTTAATATTATTGTTTTGTGATTTTTTTTAAACAGCCAATAAATTAAGTTGTTTGGACCCGATACAATTTACTTTTTCTAGAGCCCAATTATTGTATCGAACAATGTTTGAAGAATGTTGGTGTTTATGTGATATTTCCGATGGCAAAGTTGAAAATCATTTGATTTGGTTGCTTCTTTAGTGGAAAGATAGAGGTAGGAAGCATTTACATACCTTTTTTCATGTAAGGAAGCGACCATTATGCTCGAAGATGCCACTTTAATAAGTTGCCTTCCAATCAACAATAAGGTTGTAATAGCAACTACTAGCATCAACCCAAAGTATGAGTGTGCTTGGTTGCTAGGTGTCATGCCATCCAGGAGAAACCAAATGATGATTTAGATGAGTGCCAAGTGAAGTGTACATGTTTGGACAATCTTGTCAAGCTAACTCCTACACCGCATGCTACTAGGAGGAATGCCCACAACACATATCTTTTTCCTATTCAAGGATTTTAAGGTGGGCGATAGGTTAAAATTTGAGGTTCTAGTGCTCTCAACATAGGTTGTATAAGACGGTTGCAAGATGGTTTGTGATAGGTTATAATTATATATACTTCGTTGTGTTTAATTCCCTCATATTCTAGTTAAATTATGCACTTAATTGTGGAAATTATGTTTATCTTGATTTATGAGGTGAAGTATGGATGCCATGGTGGAAATCAACTTAAAAGCATGTTTTAGACTTTCCATGTGAAAATTAAATCTTTAGGAAGAAAAAAAATAGGGCAAAAGATCATTTTCAGCAAGGGTTGACCACGCATTGTGACTGACTGAAAACTGATGAGATGAAAGTTGGACTTTTGGAGCTAAATTCGTGATGGACCCATTTTTTTTGTGATTTTCATTATTTTGGAAGAGTTGGTCAAAGAAATTGTCTCCTATATAGGATTACTTGTTTATATTTCCCGTTATTTTTAGCTTTCCTTGTTGGATTAGAATTCTATTACAGGAAGATTGTTTTGATTAGGGGATATCTTTTGAGGTTTTGACTTCCTATATAAAGAGCTATATGTGGCTAAGCTTTTATTTCTGATTCAAGGGTGAATCAATTAAACTATGATTTCGTGAGGCTTGTGTTAAATCAAAACTTCTTCATTAATCCAAGTAATATTTATTTCTTATTCTTATTCTTGTGAATTTTTTATGTTGATTAAATTGACGCCTTAATTTGATATTGAGTTTTCTATTGACATCCATGAGTTTGTAATCCGTAATTGTCATGAATGATTGATATAAGTAGCAAGGAGTTGGCTCATGTGTGTATTGTTGTAGCTTTCTCAATTATATAGCTTGCATGATAGACTCCAAGAAAATAAAGGTACAAGATTAATTTAATTGTGGCTACCTAAATTAATTGATTTTGGATTAGTCTTTCTCATGATTCTTAATGTTGTCATTGAATTTAATATGGAACGCTATCGTGCCCCGTTGTTTAGTGGTAAGTTTGGATTCGAACAATTGGTCAGAATCAATTATATTAAGAGAATAAAACTTGTTGCGGCTTTTCGAATAAGAAGACCAAGAATTTGGATAAGTGAAAGTGATTTTTAAGCCTATGATTCGAATTGCAATTGAATGGAATTTACACTTTTTGAATTGGAAGTTTGGAAGATTTTATTCTCATTAATTTTAATATTCAACTTTTAATTAATTTCTTGTTTATCTTTAATTTTAGTTCAATAATTCAAAAACCCCCATTTTACTTTTCTTGTCTAAACTCTAAGATTTTAATAAATTTAGCTCTCTTGGGATTAGACCTAATTGCACTATTTCTACAAGTTAGTTTAGGGAATCAATATCTATTTTGAAGGATTTGACAACCTTGTCAAATTTGGCGTCATTCTTAGGGAGCTATTTTAGTTTCTCATTGTTTTATTTATTTATTTATCTTGTTTATGACTTGTTCTTAAACTCATTGATTTGCAATATAATCCTGAAATTGAGAAGACAATGCGTAAATTGAAAAAGAAACTAAAGAGAGAAAAAGTAATCTTCAAGAAGAAGCAAAGATATATTTGACTATTGGTGGCATATCTATTCTTGAAGAAGTTGAAGAAAGGATGGCGGATAGAACTCTCAAGGAGTTTGTTACACAGATTTGAATCAACAACCTTTATGCATTACATTTCCTAATATAGAAGGTGATTTGAATTAAAGTTTGGTTTAATTCACTTACTTCCCTTTTTGGTGGATGTGCAGGTGAAGATCTTCTTAAGCACTTGAAATAATTCCATGTTGTATGCTCTGGAATGAAACCACATGGTGTGACCAATCAGTAAATCAATCTTAGAGCTTTTCCCTTTTCGTTAGAGAAACAAGCAAAATATTAGCTCTATTATCTACCCTCTAGATCAATAACAACATGGAATGAGATGAAGAGACTATTCTTGGAGAAATTCTTCCCTGCATCTAAAGCCGCCAACATTAGGAAAAAATTTATGGCATAACGCATGATTCACTAGAGAGTTTTTGTATGAGTATGGGGAGAGGTTCAAAGCGATTGTGTGCTAGTTTTCCCATCATCAAATTTCAGACTAGCTCCTAATCCAATACTTCTATGAAGGATTGTTACCAATGGATAGAAGTATGATTGATGCAGCAAGCAGAGAGGTGTTAGTGAACAAGACACCTGAAACAGCCAAGAAATTAATTTCAAACATGGCTGAAAATTCTCAGTAATTTGGAACAATAGCGGATGGCACCATTAGGCGAGTTAATAAGGTAAGTTCTAATACCCTTGAAAATCAAATTTCTGACTTGACTGCTTTGGTTCGTCAAATGGCTATAGGGAAATTGCAAGTAGAAAAAGCTTGTGGACTCTGTTCAATTCAAGGACACCCTACGAATATGTGCCCTACATTGCAACATGATTCAGTGCAAGAAGCTAATGCTTTAAGCGGATTTCTGGTCAACCCCAAAGGAAGTATGATCATTTTCTAATCATTACAACCTTGGATGGAGAGGTCACCCAAATTTGAGATATGGAAATCAAGGAGGACGACAAAGACATCCCCTCGAGAATTTGGTTAGACCACATAAGCTCCTACACAACAACAAGCTTCAAATTCAGGTATGTCTTTAGAAGATATTGTTAAAAGCCTTGCTAACAGTACTAATCAATTCAACAGGAAACAATGGCAGCGTCTAGAATTTGGGCAATAAAATTACTCAATTGGCCATGTCGGTTAGTAAATTGAAGCTCAATGAAAATTACCTTACATAACTAGAGGTAAATCCAAAGGAGAATTGTAGTGCCACCTCACTAAAGAGCGAGAAGGAAATCCCTTCAGGAATAAATCTACTTGAGGAAGTTGAGATGAGCAAGGGAGAGGAGGAAATCAAATTTCCATCCAAAGTGTCCCAAAGGGTAAAATTCGATCCTCCTTTATATCTTTCATCCAATACACCATTATCTTCTTTTCTAACAAAGTTAGCTAAACCAAATGAAGATGAGCACAAAAAAATCTTGGATACATTTCGGAAGGTAGATTTTAATATACCATTGTTGGATGCTATCAAGCAAATTCCTAAGTATGCAAAGTTTTTGAAATAATTGTACACAATCAAAAGGAAGTTGAAAGAAAAATAGAAGGTTGTGGTAAGTAAAATGTGGCGATTCTCTCTGCAAAAGAATATGTCGAGAAGTGTAAGGATCCAGGTATGTTTTTATTACCTTGTGTAATTGGTGATAAGAAAATTGAGCATGCTATGTTAGATTTAGGAACTTCTATTAATGTCATGCCATTTTCTATTTACCAAGACTTGAAATTAAATGACTTGCAAAGACAGTGTGGTAATTCAATTAGAATGATTGTTCTTATATTCACCCATTTAGAGTAGTTGAGGAAGTGTTGGTGTAGGTTAATAAGCTTGTATTTCCTGTAGACTTTTATATCTTGAAAATGGATGGTGATTCCTCATCAAAATTTGCTTTAATTTTGTTAATGAGACCATTCATGAAGACAACTAAGACCAAGATTGATGTAGATGATGATACTCTATTTGTGGAGTTTGGTGGGAAGATTGTTAAATTTAATATTCTTGATGCAATGAAGTATCCTAATAATATGCATTCTCTTTGTCAAATTGATGCAATTGATTCATTTGTGAATGATGTCTTTTGCAGAAGAAAGCATTGGTAATGAGTTGGAATTAAATGCACAATCCGATTTGGAAGGAATTGATGATGAGAGTGGTGTAGAAGAATTGTTTTCAGCATCATTGTTTGAACCAATAAATTCAAATGCTGATGTTTCTACCACCACTAATAAGATGTTACCTTCTATTGTCTGAGCACCAAAACTAGAATTAAGAGACTTGCTCGATTACTTAAAATACATGTATTTGGGTGCAGGTGAGACAACATCAGCCATAATCTTGAAAGAACTCACAATTTAACAAGAAGAAAAGGTGCTTGAGCTTTGAAGGAGTACAAGGTCTGCAATTGGATGAACCTTATCCAACATTAAAGGTATTAGTCCATAAATTTGTATGCATAAAATCTTGCTTGAAGGTGATGCTAAACCCTTAAGGGAACCACAAAGGAGATTGAATCCAACTATGAAAGAGGTGGTAATGAAAGAGATACTTAAGTTGTTGGATGCGGTATAATCTATTCAATCCCAAATAGCGAATGGGAAAGCTCGATTCATGTTGTCTCAAGAAAATTTGATTTACTATGGTAAGAAATTTGAATAATAAACTTGTACCAATGCGTGTGCAAAATGGTTGGAGAATGTGCATAGACTTTAGGAAGCTTAATCAAGTGACTAGGAAAGACCATTTTTCCCTTTCTTTTCATAGACTAAATTCTAAAGATGTTGGCTAGAAAATCTTTCTTTTGTTTTCTTGATAGTTTTTAGGTTTTTATCAAATTCCTATTGCACAAGAAGATCAAGAAAAAAGACACGATTCACTTGTCCATTTGGAACCTAAGCCTATAGACAGATGCTTTTTGGTTTTGCAATGCCAGGGTATGTTTTCAAGATGCATGATGAGTATTTTTACGAATATATTGAGAAATGCATAGAAGTATTCATGGATGATTTACACGATTATATGAGGATTCTTTTGATGAATGTTTAGATAATTTAACCAAAGTTTTAAAAGATGCATTTAGACTAACTTGGTTTTAAATTATGAAAAATATCATTTTATGGTTACCCAAGGCATGGTATTGGGACATGAATTCTTCTAAGGGTATAGAGGTCAATAAAGTTAAGGTGGACATAATTGCAAACTTACCTTACCAAACAAATGTTAGGGAAGTGCATTCTTTCTTGGACATATAGGGTTTTATCGTAAGTTTATCAAGGATTTTTATACAGTCGCAAGGCCAAAAATTAGGCTCATGAATGTGATGGGCTCAAATTTCCTCAAGGCCCAATAACGAGGTCGAAGGCCAAGCAAATCTGAGCAAGATTGAACGGGACCATCAAGACTTCGTTACCAACGCCCTAGATCACGCACCACGACCGAAAAGAAAATCAAGATTCACTTTCTTGTTTTCAAGAAAATTAAGAAATTGAATCTTGGTCCAATTTTGTTATTCTGGACAATTTCAAGAATCAAGAAAATCAAGATTTCAAATCTTGGTTCAAGAAACCGAATCTTGTAGCCAAGGTGCATTGGATTTCATGTACGAGCTTGAATGAGCCAATTTCGAGAGAAAACGAATCACAAGACTAAGTTTTTGAAAAAAATGGCCCATTAAGATGTCTACAAGCCCATCCCAAAGTTTGGAAAGTAATTTAATTGAATATCAGGCCAAATTATCAAAGTGGTCCAAATTGTAAAATATTTAAACTATAGGTCCAATTTTATTTTAATAGGTGGATCATCATGTAAGAATTCAACCTAAGAAGTCCATTTAATTCCTTTGGCCGAATTCCCATTTAAAAGTCCACACTTAGAATTATTTTGTTTTTTTTTATTTGATGAATTGTCATGTTAGTTATTCCATTAGGGTTAGGAAAACTTATTTTGGGGGCCTATAAGTAGCATAGACATCCACCCTTATAGATGAACAATTGATTTGTGTTTTGTTTTTCCAGATCCGCTTGGGCGTTTTCTTGAGGTCCAAGGATGACTTTTTCCATTCAAGAAACCCTAATTTGTTCTCTATTGGACTATTTACCGATCGGTTCATCTTTATTTTGTTTTAATTTCGTTTGACTCTCCTTTATGACAACTAATCTATTTTCGTTGTTTCTCATTTCAGTTTATGTTTGTTTAGAGATTTAGGTTAATTCGCAACTTAGACAAGCTACGATCCTATTTACATGCAGCGTGTCGTATCATTCTTTATCAATTTCTCCGATTGTTTACCGTTGACAAATTTATTACAAAAGGAAGTTCAATTTGAGTTTGGGAAAAGAATGCAATGAGAGCGTTTGATAAGCTCAAAATTTTGTTGGCAAACACACCTATCATTTGACCACCTCAATGGAATTTACCATTTGAGATCATGTGTGATGTAAGCAATTCTAGGACAACGGGTTGACAATAAAAGCCATGCCATCTATTATGCTTTTAGGACTTTGAGTGTTGCTCAATGCAACTATTCCACCATTAAAAAGAGCTTTTGTCAATTGTTTTTGCCTTAGATAAATTTAGATCTTATGTGTTTGGTTACGAAGTTGTTGTGTATTCTTATCATGCAACTTTGAAGTACCTATTGTCAAAGAAAGAATCAAAACCAAGGTT